>OV725079.1:173177968-173339398 GCA_928085145.1 Nezara viridula | reverse complement strand
AATTGTTTAAAATACTATTTCATTGTACTTGTGTGAAAGAGGAAGTGAAATATAAAAAATATTTATGGATATGATTATAACTTAAAATTTACTGCGGTTTAATAACTCTGTATTTAATATAATATTTAAATAACTAGGTATCTATCATTTATTCCGTTTATTCCAAAAAATCATCATGTATCGTTTTAGAAAATTAAATTTGTGAATAATTGTATGAATTTTCTCTTCGTGATAACTCAACAATATTCACTTGCAATTAGTGTGACAACTTTTGAAATATCTATGACAGGCAATACAAACATTGAGATTTCATTTTAGTAAACTTTGCAATAGAAAAAATAGTTTTATAACTAATAGTTGTATGATCCATAATCAATGAATCTAACAACCCATAATCAACCATTAATATAATAAGTAGGATTTCCTTAATGATTTGTTAGCTTTAAGCTTTAAGCTTTAGCTCGTTCAAAAATGCACTTCATATATTTTATAATAGCCGAAGATTACCAGAAAATAATTTCCATTCAAAGTATAGCGTTATGTGAAAGTTGTGTGTTGCGCACACTAGATTTTTTTGGGATCGAGTGTAAATCGTTCCTCTCCCGACCAGAATGAAAAGTCTACCTACATTGTCAGTAAGCCGATTTTAAAGAAAAAGTTTCTATGACATGTCATGTTAACTTTAAATATGAAATTTCACTTTCGTACAACTTTTCGTTTTTGAGCTCGACATTTAACATACATACATACATGCATACAAAAAGAGTTAAATAAATGCCATTTTGCGAGACTTCGTTATTTGGTTTTAGGAGACCTCAAGATATGCATTTCCGTTGAAAACTGGGATTCGAAAATTTTCACGATAGCAACACCTCCCATCACTATATATATCATATATAGGTAAGTGAAAGTGAAATAATATAGTACCTTTTTGATTATGATGTTCTTCAAGTGTTATACCTCTAATTTGTTTCTGTATGTGTTTAAATGATTCTGTCTTTATGATAACTGAATCGGCGAAATTTTTATTTATTAGAATGCTTTACCTATATTTTAGAGATTAAAAACAGCGTAGTTTAATTTGAATATGATTAAATTTATAATTGGAAATGAGATCTGTTCACCTAGTTCAAATATGAGAATAATTATAAATATAGAAATTACTTACGTTGAGGATGGAAAATAATCATTTTTGTGCATTTACTCACCTGAAAAAACAACAACATTATTAATATAAAACATCGAAAAGAGATATTATTACAATAACAATAAAAATATATAATTATTGGAGGATACAATTTAGGCTTAAATTATTGTGAAATTTCGCAGATGAAATCAGCTATATATTTGTTTTGTTGCTGATATTCGTTGATAAGTATAATGAAATATGAAAGATCGTTAATTTTAATAAATCGAAGCAGATTTTTTATAATCATCCATAACGACCTTAATGTTCCTTATGTTTCTGACCTGGCCCAATCCAGATACCTACCCTTCCATAAAAAACTTTAGAATCATCCAAACCCTCTCGTTTCTAACCTTGCTTCCTCTTCGATCCCTGACAACCCTCCGAGGCGTCTGAAAAGAAGATGGCCTCGAGATCTCCTTTTGTAAATACATTTTTAGAGTGCTACCAATGGGTAGTTTCTCAACATGTGATTTCATGCTATTTTATTCCTTTGTTCATATTTACTGAATGTATTTTTACTTGTAATACAGTTGTAAATATCATAAATAAAAAAGATATAAAAAAAGATTTTTATAAAAATACTATTCATTATATTTTTTTAATGAAGGAAAAAATTTATTAAATAAATATTTTTTTTACATAACAGTGTAAAAATTGATGCTAATCAATTTATGTTTCAACGATTCATTAATAAATTAATGATTACTTATATTTATATATTTTTATTTATTTTTCAAATAACGCTCTTATACCCCATTGCCTCTAGTTACCTCAAATATTGTAGGCAGCAATATGCTTATTATCATCGTGAATTATATGTTGCTATATTTAAATATAAAGTTATTGAGAAAATCAGTATATAGTTATACCGCAGGGAAAATATTTAAGTAATTTTTGAGTATAATTATTATAAATGTATTATTATGAAGAAGCAACTCGAGTTAGTTTTCTATCAAAGCATTCTTATCTTTTATACAAATCCATAAACCATTTAAAGTTTAAAGGTTAAAAAAAAATTGGATTGAATAACAAAAAATACTACTGAACGGCTTGCTATCTGTCGGAATAACATAGCCTAAGATAAATAAATGCAATCTAATGTTCTGAAAAAGTAATAAGAAAAGTAATAGTCATGAATTTTAAGGAAAGAGCTGTTTAAATTTGGAATGTTTTGATTACTTAAGAAAAGCTTTTCATTCTCTATATAAACTTATTGTATCCAGTGTTTTGTTGGTTTAAATTCTGGATTCAGTTATTTTAAATTCTGGATTCAGTTGTTTTAATATACATTTTAGAAACCATCCTTTCCTCGTCGCTGTAATTAAAACGTTCAATTCCAACTTCTTTGCTGGTTCTGGGAAACTTCACCAGATGGAAAAATTCATTCGCGAAATAAACTTCATTCGAAAAGTTCGAAACATAATTTTATTTAAGAAATGAGTCCTCTTTTTAAAAACTGGATGAAATCTCTTACTCCCTTGGCAGATTTTTAATTTATTACTTTTTATAGTTTTCGGTTAAAACATTATCGAGAAAAAGTAAAATATAATATAGAGATATGTATGATTGTTGAGTGTTATTTTAAACTTATGAGGATTAAAAGAAGTCAAGATTTGCATTCTGAATATGGTTTATTGGGCTTATTGCTGTTTCATCCCAAGCATGTGGTCGAATCAACAGGGCGACAAATTGAAAACAAAATATGCATTAAACATATAAGACATAGACAGAAGGACATAAATAAGCTAAGATACTTGGAAATACTTAATGATCCGTATAGATCATTATCTAAAAAACCTGTACCACTACAACCCATGAAGTGTCTGGGGTTCAGTACTATTTAGGGAAAGCACTGTTTCTAGGTCAACGGTTGTGCAAGGAGGTGATTTGACCGAGATCACTCTCAACCGCCAGGTTTTCCCCCTTAATTAATTATTTAATTAAGGGTACCCACTTTATAGAGGCTGGGTGTGCCCCAGGAGGGACTTCTGACCCAAGGTAACCACGGCCAATGAAACAGATAAATAAATTTTCTGCCATGAGCCGGGGTTCGAACTCGGGACCTCAGCATTGGAAGCTCAGTGCCCTACCACTGAGCTACCCCGCTCCCTTATAGATCATTATCTAACCTTATTTAATTCCATTCGACTTCTTAAGTCTCAGTTGTGTTATTTGTTTTAAAGAAGAGGCATAAAATAAGGAAATACAATTTTACACATTCTGAACCAACTCGTGAAATTATTAAATAGGAAGGGGAAGGTGTTCTTGATCAGCGCAATGCGCGGAGCAGGTTTGAAAAATTTAGCACTGGAGATAAGACTTTGGAAAGGAAGAAGGCCTCCGTGTGATATTGGATATTGATGAGGTTCTGCAGGAAGCTGTTGAGTCAAATCGGTTCAGAAGTACTCGCGAACGAAGTACTCGTGTGTCGAAGGATACTGTTAGATGCCATCTTCTCACCATGGAGCAGGTAAAAAAGAGCAGTAGACTGGTCCCTCACGAACTTACTCCTCAGCAATCAGCTAAGAGGTTAGAAATATGAGAAAATTTATTGAAAATCCCTTCTGAGATCAGATTTTACTGGAAGATTTTCGCCTGTGACGAACTAAGTTTACTTGTGAAATTCGAATACCCGTGAGCAATGGCTAGATCGGTGTCAAACTACTTTTCCGGTTGCTCCAAGGAGACAATTTGAGAAAAAAAAAACCATGCTTTGAGTTTTTTTCTTTTTTTTAAGGTCTTATTCAACTCGAATTTGTTACTGACCGATGCTCTATGAATTCTAAACTCTACTGCAAATAACTGGAAAGATTTTACACGAAGTTGTCAGAGCGTTATATTGCTACTGTCAACCGAAAAGTAATTTTATTCCAACAAGATAATCCAACCAAAGAAATGTTTAAATAATTTCATGAATTGGAACTCCTGCCACATCCACCATATAGTCCAGACCTCGCACCATCCGATTACTACTTATTTAGATCCATGGCCCATTTTAGTCACAAACATTACTTTACACAAAGACCTTCAAATACCAACAGTTAGCGACTAATTACGGACACACAACAAACAATTTCAAAATAACTTACATGGATATAATAACAAACTTATACAGAGTATAGCAACATTTAATGTGCCCGAAAACACACTTAGAAGGCTCAAAACGAGCTGGATAATGGATTTCCTCACTTAAAAGATGCTATATTTAAGACAAGAAGGGATGCCGCTGTGCACTCCTATCCATCACACCGATCTGTCTATATTCTTACCCAAAGCAGACCCGCTAATTGTCATTGCTTAAGACGGGTGTGGGTAAAGAAATAGAAAATTGTGAGATTTAGATACGAACGTTACAATATGTATATTTATACGTCACAATATTTCCTAGGTACGTTCCTCTATCAAATCATTAACAATCATCGTCCTTCTTACGCCTACAGCTTTCACCAATTCAAGTCCTCATTCCACTCACTTTCCACAAGGTCTCGACCTTCTAAACTTTTCATTTCTTCTCACAGATCTTCCTCATTTCAAAACTCCTTTATTGCTCGCTCTGTTAATTTCTGGAATTCCCTTCTTATCAAAATTCGGCATTCTCCCTCCCAATCTACATTTAAAATACTCCTATTCCTATTCCTGTTCCAAAAACAGTCAGATAACCCTCGCTAACCTTTTATGTAAAATTACGTATTATTCATAATGGGGTATTTACATATAATTCATCACTTAAACACTCAAGACAATTATTACTATCAGATTCGACTTTATTTTATTTTTTTTTCTACAGAAACACAGAGTTTATTGCTAAGAAGAATGTAATGTATTTTTTTTTTCTCTAAAAGTGTATATTTATGTTTTACCACTGTACATAGTTTCAAGTGTCTTGACATGGATTCAAATGTTTTGTATATAGATTTTTTTTGTACAAAGCATGTTTAACTACTATTTTCTTTACTTATTTCTCTTTACTTTTTCTTTCTTGTTATTGTTTTATTTAGGCCAGATAAAATATTTTATATTTGTACTTTTTTGTTATTCTAAAAGGACTTTGTCCCAGAATAAAATTATTTTCAATTCTATTCTATGTAAGGAAGGAATTAATATTTTTTCCTTGATCGAATACAATATTCCATTTAACATAATAGACCAAAATATTTGTACAAATTGCTTTGCTAGAACCTATTTTTAAACGCTGGCTGGAAAGATCATAAAAGTAATAAAAAATAATGCCCTGATCATAGGATTTTCTAAATTATAACAAAAAAATAAAATGTATGAACAAACAAAAAAAAGTGTAGTCGACTATTTTACTTCTAAATGCAATAAATTTGAAGATTATGACATTATTAAGTATGCCAAAACTAATGGACTGTATATTTGTTAATAATTGTCTGATTCGTACGATTTTTTTTTGTTTTGTAGGTAATTAAGTTATCTTTCTAATTATTGTGGAATTTTTATTATTATGGAATAAAATTAAGAAAAATAAATACTTTTTGAGCTATTTGTAAATAAAAATTATTTTCCTTTTTTTCCCAGATATTGTGGGGGGATGGGAATATTTTTCGCATGTGAAGGAGAAAAATACCTTCAAAATGGGTGGTCAATTATAATCACAGGTAATGTTTGGTAATTAGAGAACAGATAAACACAAAACAAGCCTTTGTGAAAAGATGTCCAATCAATTGATCATGGACCAATACGTTAAATAACATAATTTAATAAATTAATTCTTATTAAATAATTCTTGATAATTATCCTCAGTAATTATCCAGTGGCATCCCGAAAAAATCTATAAAAAGCCCAAACGGCAAGTAGCAGTATATAGTATGGTTCAACTAATAAGCCCACATGTTAAAATGAAACGCATGACACTTAACAAACGACTCAAACTACTTTACTCTCTTTTTGCCAAATCTTCAAAACTAAAACTAAAACAGAAACTGAATACATATACATACTTACTGAAGCCCATATGGACATACTCATCACAAATATACGGCATCGCTAAAAAGATCCACCTACAAAAAGCGACTCATAACAAAAGCACCTTGGTACGTGACTAACAAAACTCTACATACTGACCTCCACTTTCCAACAGTTGACCAACATATAAATACCCTATACCAACGATTTTACACAAATTTAAATGGACCTAATAACAGACTTATAAGAGACATGGCCACAGCTGACATACCTCAGAACATGAGCAGGAGACTAAAAAGGCGTTGGATGAGGGATCTCCTTCCTTAGACAACCTAAGTAATTGGAACAAGTTAGGGAAGAGGTACTGCTGAGTACTTTCCTTCCCCATGCCTGTCATGTCATTATATCATTATCGCCATCACATTTACTGATTGTAAACTTATTGTGGACAGGCGCAAATACATATTTTATAGACAAAAAAAAAACACTAATATTTCTCATTTTTTGTGTATTTTTACTTTTTATGTTTGGTTTTATTTATGCTAGGTATCATATTTTAATTCTCTACTTTTTATTATTATAAAGGGACTTTGTTCGAGAATAAAATTATTTTCTATTTTATATTTTTTTTTCAGGAAGTGGAATTCTCTATGTTTGTTTTTAATAAACTTTTAAAAGACAAATTCTGCTACGAGGTATACAGCGCAGAACTCGAATGTACTCAGAGTAAATTGTGAACATATCCGCAGGTAGAACTTTCACTAGAGACAGCGGGAGACAAAATCGTGCGAACTGTTGCTCCGGTAGTCTCATATTTCCAGGCCTATCTTCATTACATCTCATATGAGCGGAGAACAAGCTCGCCATATTTGTACGTGCTCAACTTATTTTCCAACAACATAAATCCGGCCTCATTTCCCCCGACGGTATAAGTATTTCCATAAACTTTGCTCCTATATCCCCCGGTCATATATAGTTCCACATTATTCTGTCTAATATATGCCCCACTTCCCTATTGTTCTCCCCTCTCTTTCACCCTTACCCCCTCTCAATGGCTCTCTCTCTCTCTCTTACACACACACACTCTATCCCATCTCTCCCCAACTTGCTTTATATATCCTTGTATGTCTTACGGCCTTTACTTTCATTATATTCTACCTTGGGGAACAATGAATGTCTACTTTTACCTGCAAAGAATATTTACCCTATTAAAATGGTAGGTTAAAAAAATATAAATATATCCATACAAGTAGAGTAGACTCGAGAAAATGGTACTATTCACAAACTGTTTAAAATGAAAATTAAGATAAACTACTATAGGATGGATCGATATACTGTCTTTTTATAATATGAATATTTAATTTTTCTCTCAATTGTAATTATTTTATTTTCAAGTTTATTTATTATCAGCCAATTTTTAAAATTTTGTCAACTTAATGATTACACATCTAATTACGACGTTTCGGCTCGTTGAGCCATTTTCAAGTCTAAATTTGCAAGATTATGACTTGACAGAAATTAAACTCGGACAATACAATAACAAGAAACTAAGCAGGCACATCACCAACACAAAAGATAAAATAGAACCAATAAACAAGAAAAATGCAATATATAAATTAAACTGTCAAAACTGCCCCAAAATCTACATTGGTGAAACATCCAAACAATTAGGAACTAGAATCTCACAACACATCACCTACTGTAAAAATCCAAAAAACATAAACACAACAGCCTTAGCACATCACAGTATAAAACTACAGCATAAATTTAACTTTAACAAACCACAGATAATAGGCACAGAACCAAAAAATAACAATAGAAAATTACTTGAAGCAATACACATTACAAAAAACAACAGAACAACAGTTAACTACAAAACAGACACTAAACATTTAGGAACCTATTATACAGACATATTGAACAAAATTAAAATTTAATAGAAATGAAATCACAGAAACATAAAATAAACACTAACAACAACAATCAAAATAGTCAGATAAAACAGTTAGATCCAAAGGTCAATTTTTCACTATGGCAGAAACCCAATTATTGGTCAAAAGGAGGATATTGCTCTAGATGATAAATTTTAGAACATAAATTAGAAAATTGACGATGGAGCACATTATTATTATTATTAAAATTAAGGTAATTACAAATTTATTGTAACAAACATAATACAAATATGTAATGTAACAAGCACAATATTGTAAATTAAAAAATTTTTAGCCTTGCATCCACAAGAGTATTGGAATTGCAGTTCTGAAGATGGGAATAAATGTCCCGAAACGTAAAATAGGCTGTTAACATGTAACGTTAAAAATATACTCGAATTGTTAACAACTGAAAGTTATTATTGCCAAGCAACTAAATTAAATTGACAACTTCCCAGGAAAAAAAGAAAAAAGATGAATATTTAATTTTTCTTTCAATTGTAATTATTTTATTTTCAAGTTTATTTATTATCAGCCAATTTTTAAAATTTTGTCAACTTAATGACTACACATCTAATTACCACGTTTCGGCTCGTTGAGCCATTTTCAAGTCTAATTTTTTTTTTCAATTTACAATAATGATTAAAACATTACATATTTCAACATATAGAGATTCTTTTTATTATTGTTGTCCAAATGCAGACGAGTCTTGGTCTTGCAAACTCAGTTTTGGTCATGGTCTTGGTCTTGCACAACAGTCTTTCAGTTACTTATTATTAGCTTATTACTATAAAGATATTACTGCCATTTTTTAGATAGGAAGAACCTAACTAAGCCCGAATGAAAAATTAGAGGAGTTTAATGCAAAAGTATATTGGTTATACCAATTATTGCCATATAGTAACTAAGATTGTCAAGTATTAGTAACTAATTTGCCTTAGTTTTTATTAAAAAAATCGATTTTTTTTTACCAGTCCTGGTCTTATTCTTGCAACAGTTAGGCTGCCTTGGTCTTGGTCTTGCAGAGTGCAAGACCAAGACCGATTTTAGGCAACACTACTTTTTATATACCTAAATACCAATCATGTTCCTGTCCTTTTCAATTAAGGGAATTGCTTGCGTTTACTCATAATAAAAATTTTTATTCTTGTCATGTCCACCTTTAATTATTTTATAACATTATTATTACTCAATTATTTCTTATTAAATGATTCAAATAAGTTAAAATTACCTTATCATGTGTCACCGAATGTCATTAGTCTCATTTCTATTCAGTGACTGGTTATTCTTAAAGGAGTCGGGGAAGACTATTTATTCTAAACATATACAATGATGTTTCCCAATATGATAAGCGGACCTATTCCTATTGTAAAATTGGGTGATAATAAATAAACTTGAAAATAAATAGTATGCACCGAAGAAGAATTTGAGAAATATTGTGATTAATATTTAATTTTTTCTTTAATACTTCCTCACTACCTAAAACTACGAAGCATTTTATTTTTGTTACATATTCAATGTTTCCGGTCTATGCCCCATCATCAGACGTTCACTTCCTTATTATTATAATTACAACATACATATTTATAATCATTTATCTAACGTATTTTGACCTTGATTTCTCAAAAGGTTCTAACTGAATTTACTATAATGTTTAGAAACAGAACTTCCAAGTTACAATTTACAGTAGTATGAATATTTTATTCCTTAGACTAACAATTTTCTTTGTACAGTATAAGATAGTGTACAAAGAAAATTGTACAAACACTTTAAAACGTTTAAACTTAATTTTGAATTCGTCGATGACTTTTTTGCAGTTGAATATTGAAATTTTGCAGTTAGAATTTTTTCGTTCCAAAATGCATTTTGGTGGTGAGACAAGATTCTAACTACAGATAGCAGCACTCTAAAATTTGGTGTTTTACATTCATGGAAGCCGAATGCAATAAAAATATTTCTTTATATGTTTGTTGAAATTAAAGTTATTTATTTCATAAGCTTAAATCTACAGTATAACCATTGCCAATATAGTTATAATCAAAGAAAAAAATAATGAAATATGTTGTTGTTTTTCTAACAGAAACAAAACCAGTGAAATGATGAAAAAAAAAAAAAGGATGGTCATCTAATGATATATGGATTCCTATAACAACATAAATAATGTAAAATATGTCTATTTTACTATATAATTCTTTTAGAATTTGTATCTTCCTTGACTTTTAATACAACTTATTTTTCGTTTATTATTTTCAATAATGACTAATTGTGATCGAACAAATAATTCAAAAACTTAACCCTCTCTCAAAATTTGAGGTTTTACGTTTCAGGATATTCGAAAAACGAAGGAATTCGAAAAACGAATAAACATTTTTTTGTTCGTCCGCCGTCCGCGCATTTTCTCCGAAACTACAGGATCAATTTTTTTCAAATTTGGATTTAAAATCAGAGGTTACCCGAGGAAGATTCTCCTTCATCGACATTTCTATCCGTCCTTTCCTTTCAAGATGGCGACCGCAAAACCTGTGTTGCCATGGACTGTACCGCCTAAACTAATGTACCGATTTCAATGAAACTTCGGTTAAGTCATTTTCTCGACGCACTTTAAATTTATCTATATAACATACTTCAACGAAAGAAGGTGGAAAAAATGTTACGAGGTGTGCTAAAGTTAGATTCAGAATAACTCGAAAACTATACTCTTTTTTGTGTGGTTATTAGAAAGTTTACAGAACATCCCAAAAAAAAAATTTTAAAATCGGACAATTAGGAGCAAAGATATGATCTACAGATGTTTTTTATATGTTCTACTGCAAATGTATAACCTTTGCTTTTTTTTTTTTTTTTTTTTTTATATGTTACTGAAGTAATGCTACTTTTTTTTAGAATATTATAACTGATTAAAAAAATATATTTAGTCCCATAATTACAACCACTATTCATTTTTTTTTTGTTACTAGAAAAGTAGTGTTACTGTAGATGTGTAATTGTTTGGAAATAATAAACCATTGTGAAATAATTTGCAGCGTTTTTCCAATTTTCTATACGAAAATATCACATATATCTTTTATGAAATAACTAATTCAAATTTATTATACACGAATATCTTTACTAATAATACGAATGATATAATATAACATAACGTATTGCTGAAAGAACTTTCTTACAGCAATTACTTTCAAAAGTTGTTAGTTGTTGGAACTATGTAACTCAGCTAGTTTTATTTTATCTTAGTTTTTCCACTGAAAGCTCTAAGATTCATTTGTCCTCGATATTTGAAGTGACTCCTGGGTGAAAAATTAATTTGTCTAAATTTATTAGTTAGAACCTTTTTTAACCAAAGAGATACATTGTAACATTTTTTTATAATTATTTTCTAAAACTACTCTATTAGAAACATTCCTTCAGAACCATACACTTTCATAGTAACATTTTCGGTGATTAGGCTCTCCTATTCATTATTTAAACTAATATTTATTAGTGTCCTCTGAGGAACGTGCTCACACCTACGATGTTTAACAATTTCATCAGTTGCCTCGAGAGGTATTTTATTGCAGGAGGCGATTATAATGTAAAACACCAGAGGATCACAACTTTGTACTCCCACAGGAAGAAATCTGAAGTCTGCCATCCATCAGCTTTCATTAGACACGCTTTCACTTGATACACCTACTTACTGACCAATTTCGAGAAAGAAAATGTCAGACCTACCATACAAAAATATGGTCCCATATACCCAAAAGAATAAGTGATCATTGGTGAATAAGAAAAAAATAAAGAGCTATATGAGCTTTATAAGAATGACAATATTGTTTATACCGCTTCGAATGGTTTGGCCATGTAGGAAACTTCGCTATAAACCTAAAAAATATTACATATAAAAATTTCAGACAAATAACTATAAGGATGAAAAATGGTATGCACAGTAAAAAATTTGTTCATTGATTTTGCCGACATTTAGATTCATGTGGGCCATCACCAGAGCTAAAAATAAAAATTAACGGCGATTAATATACACCACCATACTAAGATCTATTTGGACTTACGGAGCAGAACTTTGGGGACCCACAAAAAAAAAATCAACAAAAAAAAACAAAAAAAAAACAGAAAATTCAAAATACTTGGTAAAATCGTCAATGCTCCTTGGTTTATTTCAAATCACACCATACACACAGACATGAACATTCCGAAAGTAAAATCCTACATACACAACATTTCATTCTTCTACTCTGGTGAGCCTTAACGACGACTAAAAAGGCAGTGGGCTAGAGATCTTCTGCTGACAAGTTAAGCAAGTATCAAGAATACAAGAAGATAGAATAAACGCCAACACATTTGCTCGTTACAAAGCAGTGGCAAATTTAATGGAAACAAAAAATAAAATAAAAACATCGGTATAAAATAGAATGAAAAGTATGAAGTATCTTCTCTTATTTCTTTATATTTATCAGTTTTTGATTGTTAATAATTCAAATTTGTTTTTTTCGATAATGAAAATGAAACCTGACCATAGTTCATCTTCATAATTTCAACACTAAACTATATACTTATCTATAAATCATTGTAAAACTGTATAATATTAAACTTCTAAGTCCTAAGGTTCACTAATATAATAAATCTCAATTTTATATTTTGAGATAGAATTCACTTTTTTTTTGTGGTTATTAATGTTTAAGCGAACCATATTTTTAAGAGCTTCAGTTTATGGAACTATACAAGCAAGGAGCAGCAGAAAGGCATAGAACAGGTGACAATAAAGTAGTATAAGTATTTTAACTATAATTTTTATGTGATGGGTGTGTATGTTGGAACGTTTCCCACTTTAACATTCTCGAATCTAGCAGCGCCAGTTCAAATGCTTCTCAACCATACCATTCTGGTTTGAATAGGTTTGGTTCTACCTCCAGAACAATCCCACTCCCCTCCCGTATGCATGAAATCGAAAAAAAATAATATTCTACTTTTTCCTACGCCTTAATTTGATAAAAAAAGCAGCATATTTTTATAAACCTGAAGAATGTCTTAGGATTATAATAATTACAATAATAATACAAATAAACTAATTTAATAATAATTTACACGACAGTGTATGTTAATTGGTCTATACATCGTTGTCCTAACATTTAACTCCTTGTCTATAGCTAAATACTAAGTGCCTGTTAGCACATCCCATCTATCGAGAACATGGCAGATGGGTGTTGCGAGATGTAGCGACCGGAATAAACCTCGTGGTAACTTAAGAGAGACACCATGTAACGTGTTGTGGTTACAACAAGTTAGATCTATTGATACAAGATATTGCACTAAAATAACATGACATAACATTTGTTATTGACAAAGATAAATATCTGTACCTAAACATGCTCATTGAAGATAATAATAACAAACATCCATCAATACAGGGTATCAAGAAGTGGTTTCTACGTCGTAGCTTGCGCCATCAAAATTTTTGAAGGGGCATATTTTAATGGTGGTTTGAATTTTTGATGGGACACCTTTTTTTGAAACCAGGGGACAAGAGCAAAACATGGAATTGACAACAGCAAGTATAATTGTATATGATCTAATATTTTTCCAATTCTACTATCACTTTCACTATTTTTAAGAAGACAGGAGCAATAAAATATTTTCGGAGGTAGGTAGGTTCTGTGCCATCGACCTTAGGATGGGTTCCTCTCCGTGTGTTAGTACTCTGTTTCCAGATCGTTCTACTTATCGTGCCTGAAGATTTTTCTCTTAAATCTTGCAACATTTTTTTTCTAGAATGCTGGTTTGTGTCCAGGTCTGACAGCTGTATGACAGCTGAACTGGCTTGGTCATAGAAATAAATCACCCTTAATTTGAGATTTCTTGGGAGTTTTTGGGATTTCGATAACTTTGAACAGAGATGGGCATTTTACTTAAATGATGACCTTCTTTAAATACCAAAGAATTTAATTACTACTTCAGTTGGTGTCAAACGATTAACTGAAATATTGATTAAATTCTCAATAGTGATTCAAATTGAGTAAAATACTTTGAACTCAAGAGTAGCATTTGGCTATCTCTGCATTTGAAAGGGAAAACAAAGGTCTATTTGCACTAATTATATACTGGTATATTTCTCACCGTTGGTCATTCACTAAGGTCATTGAGGAGCCGAGGTATTTGAATTTTTCTACTCTCGGGAACGACTTTCCAGTTATTCGGTTGAAATTTTCGGCTTATTATCATATATTTTGTTTTGTCTTCGTTTACTTGTAGGCCTATTTGTTCTGTCTCTCTTATTAGAGTCTTAGCGACTCTGATACTTAAAGGATACTCTGAAACTGAAACTTTTTCAACGTTGATTATTTACAAGGAATACTATATCATCCTTCGTAAGATTTGTCACAGGAATCCTGAGGTATTCCTGTGTTTCGCACCACTATGCTGAATTAGGATGGTTCTTCCCTTCCTTCCGAAGACTATATTTCCTAGGCACATTCCTTTACCAAATCAATAGTCATCGTCCGTCCTACGCATACAATCTCCTACAATTCAAATCATCTATCCACACCCTCTCCACAAGATCTCGTCCTTCTGACCTTTACACCCCTTTCCACAGGTCTGCATCATGTAAAAATTCCTTCGTTGTCCGTTCTACTGCATTTTGGAATTCCATCCCACTAAAAATCCGCCATGGATCATTCTTATCCACCTTTAAAACCCTCTTATTCCAATTCCTCTTCACAATCCAATCAGATGCTGGTTATATCCATACTATTTTATAAGGCTTTAATTTTCCTTAGAGATTATTTTTTTTCTCTTATATTTTATTGTTTCATTCTGTGTTGAACGTGAATTTTCATCACCACTCACTAAGCATTGTGAGTAGATAAAATTTGTTTTTCTTAATTTCTATTTTTTTTATTCATGAAATTGTATTTCAGTGAAATGTATTTTATTTTCTAATTATCTTCAGCACACTTCTCGCTATGTGTATGTATATGTAAACTTTATTTTATTTTTTCTTCTCCTAATCTTTACGCATAATCACTTAAATATCTTAGGGAACATATGTATATCATTTTTTTTCTTTTCATAATTTCTTTCCTTTCATATTAACAATTATTTTTATTTTTTTATTCCATCACTACAATGCTTTGCTTATAAAATTGATTTTGCGTTCCTTTCTAATTTCATTCAGTGATTATTATGCTATTGTTTTAGCTCCAATATTGTAGTACTGAACCCCTATTACCCAAATGTTCTCGTTAATTTATCCTAAGAGCTTAATTACTACTTAATTTATTACTAGTATTTTGTTATTATTCATTGTAATAAGTCTTTTGGCCAGATATATGGTTAATTTATAGGAACAATACTGTTATTCTAAAGGGATCTAGTCCCAGAATAAAGATGATTTTTCTATTTCTATTATGGATGATTCGTCACTAATCGACACCGAGATTTTCTCAAACGGATCGGTTACGAGAATTTAACGTTGTTCATAGGATTCTGATGGATCACTCCAAGTTACATGTCTTGCAAAAGTTACAGATTGTCTAGTTTCTGTATGAAGTAATGAGGAGGGATGGCCGAACGGGTTAAAGCGGGTGCTAAATATGCGTTGCCCTGTGCAACCCGACAATCAAACCGCGCGTTTGATTAATTCTCTTACCCTCTCTTCTGCATCGTGAAAATACACCTCATTGTCTAAAAAACGTAGAAAAGAAGAAAAAGGGGGGAAGGAAAGTTTCTGTATGGAGTTTTTTTTTTTTACATTCGCCATTTTATTAGATTTACCAAGAAAGTAGACACAAGCGCCTCACTGTCATGTTATTACTACTATAACGGAAACTGTCCCCATTCAAATGAGACTTTTAATGAAAAATATCCTTGCAGAGGCACAGTCTAATGTGATGCACAACAATATCAGTTATTACAACAGAGCGTCGGAAGACTACAAATTGCAGACAACACAGAAACCCCTTCCACTAATGTACAGAGGAGATATCTTTCTCGTCTGCATGTCCTCAGTCGGCTAAGGCTTTTGAATGCGTTATTCTTGAGGAAATTTGCAAGAGTAAATGAAAAGACTGACATCATTAACATGGTAATATTAGCTTAGAACCCTTAACACTAGAAAGCTCGAACCAGATCTGAGAGATCTAGATATACATTTTTTTTTAAAATTTGGATTTAAACTTAGAGGTCACCCAAGGATAATCCTCCAACATCGATATTACTATCCGCCTTTTTCCTTCCAAGTTGTCGGACGAAAAACCTTTGCTGCTATAGACTTTATCGCCTAAACGAATGAACCTTTTATTTATTTATTTATTTTTTATATACATTACAACATGTCATACAGATAAGTTACAAGTTTATGGTTGTAGTAACCTTACACATGACATAATAGTGATTTGAATACTACTTAGAAAATTGAAATTAATTTTTTACAGTAGGAAAAATCTCATAAAAACCTACATAAGATATAAATGAAAAAAAATTATGTTACAATCATTAAAAGTACAAGAATACTAAATATAATTTATGTGCAAAAGGAAACCATATATATATATATATATTTACACACACACATACACATACTTACTCACACAACACAGAGACACACACACACACATATATATATATATATATATATATATATATATATATACACACACACACACACACACACGCATATATACATACACACACACATCATATAAATACAATTTGTTGATTGGGGTGATGAGTTTATTGTTACTTGAAACGAATGAACCGCTTTCAATGAATCCAGGCTAAAGTCTTCTTCTTGATCCTCTTTGAATTTATCTATATAACATACTTCATCGAAAAGAAGCCGGAAAAAAGTTACGAAGGGTGGAAAAATTAGATTTCCGAATTACTCAAAAAGTATACATTTTTTTTGTAAATATTGAGAACGAAGAAAGTTGCATCGAAATCAGAGCACTTTTAGTAATGATACAGCTTTATAAATATCAATATTTTCATATATTAATATCAATATCACAAATATCAGTTGCGAGTATACACTTTTTTGTTTATATTGTATATAATCGTTTAAAAGTTTACGAAATTTCCAAAAAATTAAAAATAAAAATAAATCGACAATCTGGAGCAAAGATATGGTCTCTACATGTTTTTTAGATGTACCAACTGTAAACCTATGTACCAACTGTATTATTTTTTACTTTGCTACCTATACTAGGTAAGGAAAGTATTGAAAACGAATCAAATTTCCGATATGCTGTTTTTGACGGATCTATACGTTTATTGCTTCTTTCAGACCAACAGATTTTGTTGCTTCTTTCTTTATTTTGTAGGCTTTTAAATATTAATTTATTCCTTACATAATACATACGATCTACTTATTTCCATATAGTTTTGCTATTTCTTCACTAAAGAAAATTGTCTGCAAATTATTCGAACGGGGCAACTAGTATTAAATATTTGTAGATGACATTTTTTCTACCGATGTGTTGAAGTACATATGCGAGTGGATGCAATTAGGATGGATTCGGTTATTTCTATAGTCGGTTTTATAAATTACACTATTTTTTCATTTCGTTAATGAACACACGAACATAGAATTTATTTCTGGAGAAAGTTAATTTTCTTCTCAAGAAGCCAGAACAATTCCTTTTTATTATCTCGTGTTGATTCTAGAAACATTCCATTAGTCTTTGTTTCTAAGTTTGTCTTCTCGATTTTCCTCATTGTTCCTCCAGGAGAGAGAGCCGTTGAGCTAATCCGTTAATCCTGAGGCCAAGTGTATCAGGAATTAGACGGAAGATCCGTGCAGAAGTTGTAAAGTGTTAAGGCCGAGACAATATTGATATAAAAGAACTGACTAAGTGGGGCGGAGGTATTCCTGGCACGTAGGGGCCACACAGTCGGCAAATCCAACTCCTCTTCTCATTCAATTACCGCATTAAAAGGGTTTTCTTCAGACGTGACTCTTGTCTTGCGCGCAAGGTCCTAGGCTTCCGACTGGGTTCGATCTCATGGTCGATACCGGTCGATACCGAAGGTTTCTGATTTCCTAACTGGCCTTAAGATTTTAAAGGAAGAAAAGTTAATTCTATTCCATTTGAGAATCAATATTTAAAAACCCATATTAGCCTTAACACGCTGATAGAGATCGGAAAAGGAAAAATGATGATATCTGAACCTACAAATAGAATGCGATAGCTGATTGAATTTCATTTTTTTTAAGTAATATAATATTCTGTCATATGGAAAATAATCATAGTTAGGCAAGACTAAATTCCCATCCAAGCCAGACTTGTCCCTCCAACTATAGAGGAAAGGGAGATCTCTGCGCTACTCTGTCAACCAAAGATCGGGAGAGAGCACTATTGAAATAAGCGAGTTGTTAATGACCCTATATCTCTTCTAGCCCATAGAATGGTATTCGTATGCTTAGCTTGGTATAGTAAATAAATTCACTATAAAGTTTACTTTGATTTTTTTAAACATATTGCTATGTATTGATCATAGCATAAGTTTTTTAAATTATTATGTAGTGTAGAAAACAAAAGTTGTAATATCCTGACACCAAACACATCAGGTACCTCGAACCTTCAAGGACCGACATATACCTCGACCCTGGGGAAGGATTAGAGTAAAAACTAGTATCGGGCTAAGTAACTGGTTCTTTTTAGGGTGTTACCAGTTATTGTGAAGTAATAGGGTGAAGCTAAGAACCAATGAGAACCATCCTTGCACCACCCTGAATATTTGTATATAACACGCCGTGAAGTAAGAAAAGAGGTCTTATGTTGATTTCTGGCCTGGAGGATACGTCTCATGTTTTCTTCCGGCTTGGGGACTGAAGCCTTGGCCCTACATAGACCACACAGATGGGCGTGTTGGAGAAGTTTTTGGAACTGGCCTTGAAAAGATGACCTCGGATCAGCGGATGCAACAGTGAAAACCAACCACATCACTTCATAGACAATAGATACGTTATAATTTCCAATCGTAATGTTATAATATTTTATGGCAAAAATTCTCAAAACAGTCCATCTGAAATCATGCCTTCACAGTTAATTATTAAATTCGTTGAATCACTTATTTTGTTCTTGTAAATATAATTTGTATATATTCTTTATAAAACATAGAAATAAATTAAGTTTTTTAGTAAAAGTTATTTTAATTCTGCCACCTATTTATATCATGATGATCACAGGTAATGTGTAATTAGAAAGCATGATAAACACAAACCAGCCTTTGAGAAAAGAAATCCAATTAATTAATTCTGAAGCAATCAATATATTATAGATCCAAATTTATTTTATCAATCTTTAATATTAATTTTTATTAAATAATTACCCAGTGGCATCCCGAATAAATTTAATCCCCCAAAACATAGCAGAGCCTTAGTTCGCTGATAGAAATCGGAAAAAAGATAATGATGATATGTGAACCTACACCTAGAATGCGTTAGGAGAAAATTGATTTTGTTTTTCTTTTGAGTAATATAATATTCTATCATATGAAAAGTAATCATAGTTAGATGAGACTAAATCCACACCCATGCCAGACATGTCCCTCCAACTATAGAGGAAAAGCAATACTCTAGGAGATCTCTGAACCGATTTTTTAATGACCCAATATCTCTTCTGGCCCATAGAGTAGTATGCATATGCTTAGGTTGGTATTTCAAATAAATTAACTAGGCAGTTTACTTTGATTTTTTTAAACATATTATTAATATTTTAGTTTCTCGAGAAAAATATCTTTATTATTCATTTTTATAGCTAAAAAATATATTTCAATTTTACAACTATGTAAGTTTTATACTTTGTAGTTTTTATTTTTTTACTTGATGTTTATCCTAATGTTTTGATCACCCCTGTTATTTTTAATTTTTGATTTTTTCGATCTGCGATTAAAAGTTACTTTTTTTCACTTTTTCTATTAATTTATCTTCTTTGCATTTCTTATCTGTAAAATTTATTTGTTTTAAGAAGTACTAAGATGACTGGCATCTGTAGAAATGGTGTTGAGATTGTGTTTTGAACATTTTTACTGATAGCAGTATAGTGTGCGAATGTTGTGTATCGCGCACACCACGCATGATTTTTACATATATCATATTAAGATGAAAAAATGTGTTTCTATAAATTGCTTCCAGAAAACAATCATTATGCATTGGTGTTAGTCTTTATTCGAATATTATTTCTATTTGATTAACGAATAACAAATTAATATGCAATAGACTTAGGCATAACAATAATGTCGCGCATGATGGTATACCTCAGCGCCGTACTTGCTCAAGTCGAACATATAGTTGGGAGCCTATATGTATATATATATATATATATAAGCCAGACTTGTCCCTCCAACTATAGAGGTAAAGCAATACTCTGGGAGATCTCTGCGCTACTCTCTCAACCGCATTACTGGTGCTTCAGCTAGTGATGATCGAGTGAGAGCGCGAGTTGTTAATGACCCAATATCTTTTCGAGCCCATAGAATGGTGTGCATATGCTTAGATATTTTATTAAAATCCAACGTTTCGACCCGACTTTGCAGGTCTGCTTCAGGACTGATAAGAACAATATAGAGAATTGTGGAAGTTACATAATATTTAGAAAAAAAATTATAGACAATGTTTTCACCTGCAAAGTCGGGTCAAAACATTGGTTTTAATAAAATTGTTTTGCCACTATTTAGCCTATTTATGACCGCCACCGCTGACCATCTCCTTCCTTTATAATGCAACGGTGTTTCTTGAGGAAGATTTCTTTATTATACATTTTTATAACTAAAACAGATATTTCAATTTATATATAACTATGTAAGTTTTATGTTTTGTAGTTTTTATATTTTACTTTGTGTTTATCCTAATTTTGAGATTACACTTGTTATTTTTAATTTTTAATTCTTTCGGTCCGGGATTAAAAACTTTTCCAATTAATGTTTCTACTTTGCATTTCTTATCTGTAACATTAATTTATTTTGAAAAGTACTCAAATAACTGGCGTCTGTTGAAACGGCGTTGAGAATGTGTTTTGTTATAAAATTTAACTGATAGCATTGTAGAGTGCCAATATTGTGGGCACCACGCCTTATTTTTATTTGGGTGTAAAAAAGACATTGTTTGTACAGTAATTAAAATTATTGTAAATAGAATACAAAGGATGTATAATGACATTAAAACATCAACACTATATATTGGCATATAATTAACATGCAGTTGCATCGGATCAATCGACTCAAACTGCATATCGATTTACGTTACTAATATCGATATTACATAGAGGCCGCATAATGGATGCAGATCAGTCCTTTGATCTCCCACGGAGTCCGCTCAACTCGAGCCCGGTAATACAGCTCGCCAACTCCGCAGCTGTGGCCACATCTGATCTCTATCCCCTGCCTGATGTGAATCACGTACGTGTCTCGGCGAGCATTTGCATCTCAACCCTATTAGGCAACTTGTCCCTGAATCTATTAATGATATTAGCAGTTTCTGATGCCGGGGATGGCTTCAGTTGTGGACTTCATATCCGGCATCCGATATTATCAGACTGGAGTTTATCAATTGAAAGTTTAACTGATATTGTGTCTCTTGAGGATTCCATTACGGATTGTATTTGTGATAGGGTGTCTCACTACATATGAATCTAAAATATTGGCTTATTATACATTTTAACCTGTATATATGTAATATATTGTAAGAGAAAGTATTGTGAAAAAAAAAAGGCTGCGTGTATGTGAATTTGTATAACTCAACAATGATATGTTGTTCATAACTGAAGTAACATATTTATGATAGGCATGTTCCTGCAATGTTACGGCAAATATTTCCTAAAAATTGACTAAAGTTGCACTTTATTTCACCCATTTTTTATCAAAAACAGCTTCAACAGTTTCAATTAAATTCGGTATATCAGTGTAAAATTAAATAACATTTAACATCAGGTTGCTTTTAGTCTCATTGATGTCGCTTAACAAGGTTTAAATATGACATTCTTTCCGAATCAAGGACATTTACAGTAAAAATTATAAAAATTTGGCTCTGTTGTATGGTGCACCTCTGTTTGAACATATGAGCAAAACAACTCTGAAAAGATTACAATATTTCCAAAATGGAATAATTAGAAAAATAGAAAGGATATACAAGCAACACTAACATTATCAACAATAAAAGAATTTCTTGCAAAACGAAAAAAAATCATTTTTAGAAAAAACCCCAACAATTGGCAAACGCTCTTTTCAACAACTTATTACCAGCGAAAATTCCAAAACGTTGGCAACAAATCACATGAGATAGATGTTTTATTAGTTTAGTTGTAAGCTCTAGAGGATAAGGTCAACTCAAGCCTGATTTGAGCCTCATCACCTTTTATATTACATACGAAGAACAAAATACTCAGAAACGACAAAAAAAAAAAAAAATAAAAATAAAAGGAGATTTATAAAAGATATTGGAGAGGACGTTCAAACCATATTTACAGAAACCATAAATAAATTAAGTAATAGCAATATTAAACATAGAAATAAAAATAAAATAGCATAAAGAAAATATAAGTAAAACAATTTAAATAAAGTAAATGTAAAAATAAATGTAAAATTACGAGCTGAGTACAATGCACATTTAAGAGCCTGAATATAAATTATAAAATGTACTCTAAAAAATTGATTTTTTTTTTTACTATAATAGTGCCGAAAAATTAATTTATTTTACAGTTTTATTTGAATAAAATGGTTCAAATAATTTTGGTGTTTTTTTTTGTTTAGAATACTTGAAAGTTTCAATAGATTTATTGAAAAAAAAAAAAAAAAACTGGACTCAGAAATTATTTTTTAAAAATATTTATGTTCATATTTGAAAAAAAAATGTAATATCGGATTCATGGGGCGTTTTTACATGGAGATCGATCTTATGACAATTTCGTAAAAGATCGATTTGGATTTACTTCAAAAATAAGCAACTTATATGAAAATTAGTATAATTATACTGCAAATATTACTTATTATTTTTCTATGTTTGCACTGATAAATTTAAAAAGAATTATATTTGATAAAATACATGATTTTTTTAAATTAATATTACCGGCTTCTTATCATCTACCTATTGTGTTGTATTGAATTTTTATTTGTCTTCATATTTCCATCAACATCTGTCATGAGCTTGACAATTGAATTGAATTTGAATTACAAACAATAAAATACAATATATATATATATAGGCGCGCAACTATATGTTCGACTTAAGCAAGTACGGCGCTGAGGTATACCATCATGCGCGACATTACTGTTATGCCTAAGTCTATTGCATATTATAAGCCGTGTTTATTCCAAGCACCATGTTTTGTTATTCAGAATTATTTTTAGTGTTTTAATATATCACATATCTAAGTTATTATTGTGTTATAGCATGTTTTTATAGTTTTATATTTATCAATTTCAAATGGAAGAACCATATGTTAAAAAAATAGAATTTTTTTTTCTCTTTAATTATTTATCCGCACCTGTTATGGTGTAATTTAAATCTGTGATACATAATATTTTTTATTACTATTTTAGTCTTATTATCTTCGTATTGTGTTGTTGTAATTAATTTGATTTAAAATTATTTTAAACAAATAAAATAAAATAAAGCATATATACCAGAATCATCCATTACTTTACCTGTAAGGTGCTAAAACAATTAAATTTCATGAAATTTATTTTACTATTTCATATTTATGAAAACTGTCAAAATATAAAATAACAGATAAAAATTCATTTGTTATTCGTTATTCAAATAGAAATAATATTCGAATAAAGCCTAACACCAATGCATAATGATTGTTTTCTGGAAGCAATTTATAGGAACACATTTTTTCATCTTAAGAGTTGAGTTTGAGAAAGAAAAATATCCGAAACGTCACTATATTGTTGTTTATTTATTAATATTGAATCTCAAGATCCTTAGGATAAAATATTAAAAATATTCATGGAATTTGGTTTTGATAACCCACACTTACCCCCATCCCTCCCCTACAAAAAAATATCATATGATTTATCTTATGTATTTACTTGTTGACTATTATTTAGTCTTACCTCAATATAATCATTGTTCATCTGACAGAATGTTATATTATTTAATAAATTAAAAAAAAATGCCTTAAAGCTCTCCAGGCATCAAAAAGACCATTGCTTCACTGAATTCAAATATTAATCGCATGAGGATTATGGTCTGTTCGGTATAACTATCGTGCTTAACGCACATGTGGTAAGATATTTCAACGAGTACAGTTCTATTTCGCTTAAATAAATAAAGAGATAGAGAAGATATACAATTTGGCCATTTATACTGTTGGGGCTTTAAATAAATTAAAGGAAGGGGGAGGGGCCAACAGGTGGCCCTACCTGAGGCATTAAATCCACCCGGGCCATTACCCTCACCGCCTTCTAAATATTTAGCTGTCTTTTCGCTATTAGTTTACCCTCTCCCATCGAAAGGAACAACGGTTCTGTTTAACTGCCATCTGAATCGGCACAATGTCAGGGTAGCCTCAGGTGGATAAATAGAAGGTCTTTAACATGGCAAAGGAGCCTGGTGCAAATAAATAATATTTACTGTAGATAGAATAAACGAACAGAAAAGAAAATAATAATACGAAATTTAGATTGGCAAATAAGTATTTTCGGTTTTTCAGACTGAAATGTATTATTTGCATTTTCAATGTATTTTTCTATCTTTTCACTATTTGTATAACGCCATTTTCATAGAATGTCTGGAGTTTATTGTTAAAAACTGATCATATTGGTTTTGATGCCCTCTTCCTTTTGAAATTTCTTTCCATTCATGGAGTTCTGCAGAGACCGGAATAAGTGGTAGTCACTTGTGAATAGGGAGGGAGGAACAATAGATCCCATCCAAGAATCAATAATTTATTGATGGTGACTAATGAGGCGTGGGGCCTAGCGTTGTCTTGGTGCAACATAACATCCTTCTGATCATTCATAACTTCAGGATGTTTTCTAAATTCGATGTCAATGCCGTATCAATGGTTTATTTTATTTAATGCCTACATAAGAAATAAATAAACAAAAATCTTTATAGGTTTTTATTGTTAACCTCCATCTGCAGTTTGTTTACGAAGCTCCTTTTGGTGTAATTTTTTGTAGTTAATGTATACCTAAATTCCTACTAAATTTCTCGTAGATAGCTAAAGTTTTATTGAAGTTATAACATTGTTTATAAATTTCGAAGAAAAATCATGTAAGGGACCCAAACATTAAATCTGAACCGAGCTTGTGCAACATTCAGACGGTCTTCGTCTTGGTCTTGTAAAGTGCAAGATCAAGACCGATTTTGGGTAACACTACTCGGGATACACTAATTCAACATATTAGAAATACTCCAGATCTCATTAAAGGATAAAATGAAACAATCAGAAAGACAAATATCGTACTTCAAAGATAAAGCTGAAAATATTCAGAAGCCAATTGTGGTATTTCAGAACAACTAATCAAATGTTCGAAATGTTCGAAAACCGAAATGTTGATACATAAATGGAATATTGTTTGTTAGTAAGTAGCCAATGTACATTAAACAAATGAAGATCTTATAACAACATGTAATTTTTTTTTATTATTATTCTGTTTTCAGTCGACTCCTAGAATTGTCCTGTTCCGACTCAATAAATTATAATGCTAAAGAGTTTGAAAATATGAAGAATACTAATTATAGAAAATTTGAGTCTGATTTAAAAAAAAAAAAAAAAAAACGATTTTTGCCTTAAAGATGCTGTAAACAAAGGAAGGCTTCAGGATTCATTACTTTAAACTATAACCATAATAACGTTACACTACTATTTCGTTGGTACTCCCACCGTAGCAGATGGTCAACCATTTCTGTTTGTTTTTAGCTGAAACTGCTCACCGTAGCAACCGATTCCTACATTACTAAACATCCTAGTTAAAAAAAAAATGAAAATTAATACCTACATTTAATAGGTTTCATTTGAATTGGGAGAGCATAATACGATAGTGGAATTTAGATTTAATGTAATTATAATCTCATCATATTACCCTTCGTCGCAAATCTATGAGTCTGTCCTGCAGTATCCTTTAACAATTCTTCAATTAACATAGTTAAACAAACCCGT
Organism: Nezara viridula; assembly: GCA_928085145.1. NCBI lineage: Eukaryota > Metazoa > Arthropoda > Insecta > Hemiptera > Pentatomidae > Nezara > Nezara viridula. Next base: position 173,313,251 of record OV725079.1, on the reverse strand, counting down.
TACCTAGCAATCGACCTAGACAAAGGATTCACTTGGAATCCTCATACAAGAATGAAACAACGAGAAACCGCTCGACGTTTCCGTCTACTCCAGCACTTGTGAGACAAACGCTCTAAGCTTTTGAACAATTACCAAAAAATCACATATATGGCTATAATCAGGCTTATTTGGACTTACTGACTTGTGGTTTGGTGCTCTACTAAATCATGGAATTCCTAAATAAATAAAACTAATACATTCAATAGAAAAATGAATGGGTTTTATATGGAGACCCAACCTTTGCAAGACCAAATGCTTGAACCCGAGATATTCTTAATTAAAACATACAGTGTTGTTTAGGTAACTTTCAAAATTTTAACTAAGGCAATTCAAATAACTCTCACGAGTTCTTAATAGGCTACATTCAAATTATTGGCAACATTATACTTATTTATGCAGTGGAGTGTATTTTAATGAATTGGTAGGTTATACGAATTGTGCAAAAATAATTTACCAATTTTATGCTGGTAAAGACATCTCTTTTACCTGAGGGCCCTCAAGTCTACTAATCTGCTTGTATCCGTGGATACCTGAGTTGGAATGCGTGTGAACTGTATCGGGAGTTGGTACGGATTTTTTTTATTTTTTTTATTTGTTTATTTAGACACACAATATTCTGTCACAGGGACAATAATTATATTGATAAATGAGCACTATTCACACCCTATATACTTAAATTAAAATAAATTAACAAAGCAAAATGCAATAACTAAATAAAAACTTTATTACAATAAAAAAACCTGATATAAGTAATTAAAACATATAAATACATTCATACTATATACATTATATAAATAAGGCGATGGAACAACCCTGCGTAGTCTCTCAACCTCCTCCACCGGGGCTAAAGCGGTAGGAGTATCTTTGAGCGAGAAGCGCGTTTAGCCACTTTACACTATGTATTGAGTGGAGATTGGCATTTGCCAGGAACTCCAAAATAAATACTATAAAAGATCTTGGGCCACTGCCGCTTCAATCTTAAGAGAAGGGTGTAGGGTGAGTGGAACTAGATAGGGATTGAGCTAGGGGATTGGATGATTAGCATTAAGGTTCTGATGGATTTTGAAATTTTTCAGGGATTAAGGTCCAAGGACAAATGGTATTTAAGGTCATGATGTAGGGTTTGTTGGTTACATAGAAACGGGTGCATCGACTAATTGTTCGGAGGACTTTGGATTGAAAGGATTGGATGCGTTTGTTGTTAGAGAACTTTCGTTCCCCCAAAGTTCAAGTCCGTAGGTCCAAATGGGTTTCAGATTGTCTTGTAGATCAGTAATTTGTTTGTCAATTGAAAGTTGGATTTTTATGGTCAGTAAGTCTGTTTAATTGGCCTATCGTCGGTTCGGATAAATTATGTCTTTTAAATCTTCTGATCTGCCCCCACCAATCGCCGCAACTAGACTAGTGTGATTATCGGCAAAAGAAGAGCAGGACGTTGATGAATATATAGAGGTAAACCACTGAGATAAGCAAGATATAAAGATACATCGAAAAACAGAAAAGAATGAAAGAATATTTTTAGCAAAGCGAAGGTCCACCACGAGCTAAATAGCTACTCAGCTATTACGTAAATCTGCTCTTTATGGAAGGATGTTAAGGACTAACAATAATGACTTTGTTAATTTGCTAACTAGAAGTAAATTGATAAAAATAATAAGCGCTTTTTATAGCAGTAATAAAAAAAGTAATCTACGCTAATGCTCTTTACTAAAGCCCTAATGAAATCGACCACGATGACCTTAATATCGTTCATGCAACACTCTCTAAGCACCTAGTTTTTATTAGAATCAGCTGAACCACAAAACAAAAACAACACTAAAGGTTTTCCACCTTAATAACTATAAAACTACTATATCCCTGCCAATAATTCGCATATGTGAATAGTCCGCGACACAGACACCTTTTTACCAAATTAATAACATCCGTCTAAAATTTCGTGAATAATTTCATTATAACGCTACCTGCAGATTTTTTATATACAATTTTTTTTAGAAAATTGGCGTTTTTAATTTAATTAATCAATTAATGCAATAAAGTACTAAAACTCATGAATATCCATTTCTTTTCCAATTGAATTGTATGATAATTTAATCACACAATCTAAAACAAGATAAACTACAAATATTGGGCAGTTTGGACTGCATTATCTCGTTATTTTGACATATCTAGTAGTCACGTTCATGACCTAATATTTCTGTAGACCACCTATTTTCTCAAATTCGTGGTCAAGTTATCTTGACATTCAAGTAGAAAGGAAATTAGCGGTAGTGAATGTATTATGAAAGTATAGAATTTAAAATTTTCTTGGTCTATTACAACAGTTCATTCAAATCAATGAACTAATATTTCGGTATAAATTATGATTAACTATATATTTGATAAAAATGGTGCCTGTTCAATAATGTTTTTTAATATTCAATTTGTGAAAACTTAAACAACACTAATAAAGTCCGTGTCACTTAGCAAGATTTCAGCATGAATTGGGATTTATCTCATAAAATGAAATATTTTTAAAACACAATGCACAGTGGTACATACAAGTATTTACTTCCGTTAGTAGGGCAGTGATGTGCTATGGAGCACAAATCTGGGGTGGGGTAAGTTATGAAGCCGTGGAAAGACTACTAAGATTCTTTCTTAAAAAAAATATTTAAATTATCAAAGCATACTTTAACACATTTTATTCAATTTGAAACTAAAATAGATCCGTTATTTATCTTCAGAATTAAACTCCATTTTGATTAAATTATAAAAATTTTGAATCTTCCACCACATAGATATCCAAAAATATTAGCAGTACAGATAATTAAAAAATAAATCGCATGGTTTAGAGACTTACTTAATCTGGTAGAACTACACTGATTAAATTTCAGCTTAAATCCATCTAACTGTGATGATGTTAGATCATGGAGAGCTAATTTATATTTATTAAGAACTCAAATTCAGAAAGACATATATAATCAATATGCAATTAAAGTTCATAATTCTAAAACTTCCACTATTTAACCTCAGTAAATTATATTGATGAAAAAAGCTGATTGAATGTGAACAGATTTGTATATAAATAGACTGAAATATAATTTTGTTATAGAACACAGACTCCTCTGACGGTCAACAGACCACGTAGCACGTCCGATTTTCGGCTTTAAATCCAAAAATATTATTTTGTATTGTTTTGTAATTTATATTATGTAATTTTGATGAATAAAAAGACTATTTATTCTTCTTCACAGTGATAAGTTCATCATAAAGTCGGTGTCCGTCCACTTTATAATCTGACAAAACGTTAAAGAGTTACAAAATGATTTAAAAAAATATTTATTTATCGATTATAATTCAATTTTTTTTGTGGATCTTAGTTGTGGAATAAATAGAAAATAACATGCAGTAATTATCAAATGTAAAAATTATAGATGTTTTAAAAACAATATGAAGTTCTGAGAGCCGGCTCCGTATTGCCGTATTATATATATTAGATAATTTATTGGTATCCTAGAAGATTGGAAACAGATAAATGAGTTTTAATATATTTCCTATTATTTATTCTACATTAAACGGAGAATTTATTTAATATTGTTTATATCAAAACTTGCTATATGATTGTCAAGCAAAAAATAATATATATATAAAACTTTCAAGTCAAATTTAAACAAAAATTACAAAACTAAATCCACAAGGAAATACATGTCTTACTTTTTCAGATGAAATCGAGTGAATAAGACAAGAACAATAAATGGTGAAGAAAAAAACTTGTTGAAAAGAATTGAATTTCAAAGCTATTTAGTCATCTTGATATATTTTTTAATTATTTCTTTTTTTTCTATTTGTTTTTAGATGAAATGGCTGTTATTCGCGAGAGTGAAACTTTTTTAATTATCCACGATGTCCGACAGAAAAAAGGCCCGAAGTCCGCCCAGTTTGGCAAACTTCAGCCCAGTCATTACCGTAAACAACAGATATTTCGAAAATTAGAAAAAAAAAATAACACAAAACAAAAAATTTCTCTCAGATGATTTTTCTTTCTTGTGTGTATGATTATTTTATTGTGCATACTAATTTTATACGCAATACAATCATAACAAGTAAGTTTATTATTAAAAGAATATCACATATATTCAAGTGGTTTCAGTAAAACAATTAGTTGATAACGTGGTAAAGCCTTCTTGACTGTGTCCGAACTGGCGCATTGAAAGAGGCCATATAGGATTGGCAGACATTATGGGACAATAACCCTCCTAATAAATTAAAGGAGATAAAAAAGAAAATGAAGCCATGGAGAAGTTCCAGTCTTAGTAAACCCAGAGAGGAAGTTGTCCTTACGCGACTAAGAATAGGTCATACCAGGCTTACACACCTTCACTTAATTACGAAAGAAAACTCGCCCATTTGTCAGAAGTGTGGAGAGAGAACGACAGTGGTCCATATCTTCGAGAGTTGTGTCTTTTACATTAGACAATTAAACATAAGGAAAATACCAGCAAATACACCGGCTGCTTTAGGAAATGATGAAAAAGTCCAAGATAAAATAATATGTTTTCTCTCCGAAGAAGGATTCTTAAAAAATATCTGAACTTCACACGCAGCACTCCACATCTCTTTTTTTCCTTTTATCATTGTTTTTCTTTTTCTTTTTTACCTAACGTGCTTAGCTTTAAATAACAATAAACAACTTTTAACCCTAACGAACATTTTGCATTTTTTTAATTTTGTATAATTCTTAATATTCATAACCAAAAGATATAATAATGTACAATTTTAATTAACGCCGTTGATGACCAACCAAGTTTTACGCTTTTAGTATACAACCAACCAACCAACAATTAGTTGATTTTTTTAATCCTATTATTGCAAAATAATACGTTGTGAATAGTTTATATTGAATAGCCCAACCAGGAAATTTATGCTGACGCGTCCAGAAAGAAAAAGATGAGTTGGAAGACCTAGATTGTGCTGGATGTATGGGATACACGGATGGTAGAGCACTTCTTGGACTATAACTGGAGGAGAGCTGCAAGAGAGAGAGAGAGACCAGTGGGTTGGGACTAATTGAGGAGGCCAAGACTCAGCAATGATTTGTAGCCCCCATGAAGAAGATAACTAATAAGGCATATACATTATACCTCTCCTAAAGACTATCGAACAATCTCCATTCTTTCTAACCTTTCTAAACCTCTGGAAAGAATAGCTCAATCCCAAATCTCTAAATTCCTTGAAAACTCAAAACTACTCGATCCTCTCCAATCTGGTTTTCGACCTGGCTTCTCCACACAATCCGCCCTACTAAAAATTACCAATGACTTACATACCGCAATGGACGAAAAAATGTTAACTGTATTAATACTTCTCGACTTTTCCAAAGCTTTTGACTCCTTAGACCACTCTATACTCTATACTAAATTAAAATCCCTATCCTTCTCCAACAGCTCTATCCTCTGGTTACAGTCTTTCCTATCCGACAGAACTCAAGCAGTCAGCATTCCAAACCAACCCCTATCTTCCTTTCTTACACTGTCCTCTGGAGTGGCCCAGGGTTCGAGCATTTCCCCTCTCCTTTTCAACTCCTACATAAATGATCTTTCCAAATCCATCTACCACTGTTCACATCATTTATACGCTGATGACACCCAAATATATTTTTCCTTTCATCCTTCTGAGCTACTAGTCGCGTTCGCCAATATTCAGGCTGACCTAGATAGGATCAGTGCCTGGGCAAGTCTGAATAATTTAAATCTAAATGCGATGAAAACTCAGGCCATTATTATAGGTTCCAGTCCTATTCTTAAATCCATCTCCTTCCTTCCTCCTTTAGTCATCAACGATCATCCTGTCACATTCAGTTCATCCGTTAAAAACCTAGGAATCACCATAGACGAAAACCTCTCCTGGAAACCCCATATTGCCCTCATCTCCCGTAAGTCAATAGGTACCCTTAAGCTATTTCATCGCTCCCGCCACCTACTCCCACAACCCATCCGCAAGCTCCTTGTATCCTCTCTCATTTTCCCCCACTTTGACTACGGCTGTGTGGTGTACGGAGGCATCCCGATGGTACTCGAGGATAGATTGAAGCGACTCATGAATACGTGCTTAAGATTTGTCTTCGGTACATCAAAGCGATCTCATGTGTCCCACCTTTACGACGAGTTAAAGTGGCTCTTCCCTTCTTTCCGCAGACAATATTTCCTCGGATCTTTCCTATTCCAAACAATCAACACTAGACACCCTTCTTACATCTACAGTCTCCTACAGTTTAAACCCGTGGTCCACTCCCAGAAAACAAGATCCCGTGTTTCCGACCTTTATATCCCTTCCCATAGAACTAAGACGTTTGAATATTCCTTTATTTCCCGATCCACAGCCTTCTGGAATTCCTTGCCATCTGAAATCCGTCATGCCTCTTCCTTGTCCTCATTTAAATATCATCTTTACCAATTCCTTCTCACATCCCAAAATGACGTTATACAATAAAATAAATATTGTGAAACAGATTTTGACTGAGGTGAATGATTGATAAAATTTATTGTCTTAATTTTAAAAATCAACCCATGCTTATTTTATTTTATTTTTATCTTCATTTAAATAATGTTGTTTTTTTTTATTTCGTTTTTTCTCAAAATTTTATTTTATTTTTACTTGTTTTAATTTAATTTCACTGAAGATACTGTATATATTCTATAATAATGATTAATGTAATTTTTGGCCAGATGTAGTTTTAATTTTTTTGTTCATATCTGTTATTCATAAGGGACCTTGTCCCAGAATAAAGTTTACTTTCTATCTATCTACATTTGTTTTTTAAAAATTTTTTTATTGAAATTTACAATTGTAAACATATATACAACCAGTAAATCTGCTAAAGGAATATATAACATGAAGATACTAGTGAAGAAGCTATCCATTGGTAACACTTCAAAGATAAATTAATATAGGAGGTCCCTAGGCCATCTTCTGTATTAAAAAATTAAATACATTAAGTAAATTTGATAACAGAAAATAAAAACATGAAATGACTTGTTGAGAAACTACCCACTGGTAGCACTCTAAAAACAAAATGTATTTACAATAAGTGATCTCGAGGCCATCTTCTTTTCAGACGCCTCGGAGGGTAAATAATAAATAAATATACTTTTGTATTTAACTCCTCTAATTTTTCATTCGGGTTTAGTTACGTTTCTCCTATCTAAAAAATTATAGTAATAAGGTAATAAGTAACTGCAAGACTCTTGAGCAAGACCAAGACCATGGCCATGACTGAGTTTGCAAGACCAAGACTCGTCTCGGTCTTGCATTTGGGCAACACTAGATAAAAGGTTATGAAGTAGAGGATTGGGGGGACCGAAAAGTTTGGAATTAAAAGAGGTATAACTAGTTCGGGCCAAGTCTTCCACAAGAGGAATGTTGAAGTCTTTATGGATAATTTTATTTGTTACGTAATAAGGAGCATTTAGAATTTTACGGAGTATTTTGGATTGTAAGGATTGGATAAGGGAAGAATTTGATGTTTTTGTAGAGCACAAAACTCAATACCATATGTCCCTATAGTCTTGGTGATGGTAGTATAAATGAGTTTTTTTGTAGATTATTTCTAGTTTAGAGCGTTTGTCCATGTAAGTGTTGTAGTAGTCGGAATCTGTTGGCAGTTTCTTGTATTCTAAGTCTAGTATGAGGATTTCAGGTAAGGCGTTTGTACATTTGTACTAGAATTAAATTTCGTTCTTCATCAAGCATTTTATCTGAAATAAAAAAAAAATTATTTATGCCGCAATCTTTCAGAAAAATATATCACAACCAACGCACTCCTTCATAAAAATACTGTCGCCTTGACGATATGAAATTATCTACTTACAAAGTTACTGCTAATTAGCAATTGATGTTTAACACATAAACAGAAAAAAACATTCATTACTCTATCTGTACATATGTAATAACAATTATTCAAAGAAATATAATAATTGTAGTTAGTATAACTGTTAAATACGTTCAGGCACAACGTCCTTTTCCTTCTGATAAACCTATCGGCGATTTATTATAGTTTCGCTAATATGAAGACTGTCAAAACCGTACCCAGTCTCCCCTACAATAAAACTCCATTTGTCCACAATAGTTAGAAACGAGGCAAGGCAGGTTGAATGGACATGTTGGTTAATCCGGTGTTTTATGATTCAACTTAGTCAAGTTATAATGAAGAGAAGAATGGTAGGAGTGATCAGTCAGAATTAAAAAGACAAAATAAATAATAATATTTATTCTAACATTTGCCGACGTTTCGAACTGAAGTTCAGGCCTTCATCAGGGCTAAGAAAAGAACCAGATAATAAGGTATGAGATAAATAAACAATATAGGTAAAAAAATTAAAGTAAAATGAAGTGGGTAGAATAATGACAATAACAAGAACTAAGAAATAAATAATAATAACCGTTACAAAGTGTGGAATAATGAAGTAAACATAATCAAAATTAGGTGACATAAGTACTAAAATGGTAATCTTAGAAGAAAATGTTAAACAGAAAAAAGGAATATGAAGTTATATAAGAAATTAAATTTTTAAATTTTTTTTTTATTATTTTAATGGAATTTACAACTGTATTACATAGAGAATACAACAAGTAAATGAGAAATTGGTAACATGCCATGTACAACATGAAGAGAAACTACTCATTGGTAGAACTCAAATTAAAGTTCTATATTAGAAGATCCCGAGGCCATCTTCTTTTCAGACGCCTTGGAGGGTTATCAGGGATCGAGGAGGAAGCAAGGTTTGAAACGAGAGGATTCCGATGGTTATGCAGTTTGTTATGGAAGGAAAGGTATCTGGATTGGGCCAGATCGGAAACATATGGAACATTAAGGTCTTTATGGATGATTTTATTTGTGACAAAGTAAGGAGCGTTGAGGATTTTACGAAGGATTTTGGATTGTAAGGATTGGATACGAGAGGAATTCGATGGTTTAGTGGAGCCCCAAAGCTCAATTCCGTAAGTCCAAATAGGTCTTATTATTGTAATATATACGAGTCGTTTATAATTGATTGAAAGCTTAGATCGTTTGTCTAGTAAGTGCTGCAGTAGTCGAAAACGTCGGGCGGTTTCTAGTCGTTTCAGTCTGGTATGGGGGTTCCAAGTGAGTCGTTTGTCAAGGTGGAGTCCTAAGTAGCGGATTTGCTCAACAGGAATAAGTGGAGTATTATTGAAGGATACTGTAGGACAAGAGGTCATAGGTTTACGACGGAGGGTAAAGGTGATTTGATGGGATTTGTTGGAATTTATTTTTATTCTCCAATTTTTACACCATTCTTCAAGGCTTGTGATATGTGATTGAAGAGTTTGGGATGCGATTAAAGGATCGTTATTAACTGATAGGATACACGTGTCATCGGCATAGGTGGAGATGACAGTGTTGGAAGAAATTAAAATAAATAGTAAAATTAAGATATTTTAAATAGAATAGTTAGATAGAAAATTGTGATATTGTAAAGTCTATCAAGATGTACTGACAACGTATAATATAATAAAGAGTTAAAACAGAGAAAAGGAATGAAAGGAAGGAGGAAAAAAAAAGAGAAGGCTGAAATAAGGAAGAAAAAGAAAACCAACTTGCTCTTAAGATTGCTGGAGTTGAGTGGAGATATGGTAGCAAGGGAGAGGGGAGATGTATTTTGTTGTCATCTATAACGGTTGAATGACGAAGTTTGAACTAAAGTACCGGAAGCGTAAATAATGGGCAAGAGATATATTGCTCATAAATATTATGAATAATTAAATGAAAGTTTAATTAAAAGAGGATGGGCATAATCTGGAGATAGAATAACACAGAGATAATAAATGTTAAGTAATCAAGTAGCCAAGTTATAACTTGATTCTTTTAATACTAATAATGAAAAAAAAATTAAAAATTCTCTTTAGGGCAAAAAATTTATCACTTAGAGATAAACAGTACAATTTTGAGACAGAAATGATGTGAATATAAATGGAAAACTCGAAGTATAGTTTTATTTATGTGAAAAATTAGGAAACTGTGAGTTTTGTTTCTAAAATTATTAAGTGAAATTATTCTGTAGTTAAGTGCAGTCAATGAGTTTGACACTGTATAACTTGGTATACTGGAAAGTAGAGATCATGATGGCGATAGTTATCAAAACATGCTCATAAAGATATATTTCACCTTTTCACTCATATTTACCGACGAATAACCACCCTTAATTATGTTTGACATGAAATAACCTACACAGTCGCGTGAGGTCTTCTCAATTAGCTATTGATAAAATGTTTGCAAAGCATTATTTTAGAATTTATTGATTCTATCTTCACTTATTTGCTTAAGATAATCACACGACCTATAACCTAGCTCGAGTCAAGGTAGTCGTCGTTCGCCTGATGTCAGTGTCGGTTGCGTTTCTTCTTCTGGCAGGAGTCGTCCGGGGCGACGAATTCTCCAGCTGTATCCAGGCGATCGCTCAACGGTACCTCAAGAGCCGATGTCTTTCCTTTCAGTTCCCCCTCGACTTTAGAGAACCAAGTCTCATGAATGTTCCATCTTTAGTTCGTTCGCCTCTACTTAAGGTACTCCACGATGATTGGGCGGTCAATCTTCCAGCCGCCCACAACAATTTATTTCACACCCCTTTGATGCGCATAGGACCCATCTGTTATCTCCATTGTGCACATATAATTATTTTAGATGATAGTGTATCCTACATCAAACAGATAAATCAAATACTTTATACTTTCTATGGCCATTTTTATGAAGATGGAGCAGGCAATAGAACTAGAATGGTTATTACAATCTCAGCTGAGACAAACGAGGCTAAAATCTATGCATTGTTGAAATATATGTTTCGTATGGGTGAAATAGACGTGATATTTGTCGGGAAGAAGGATGGAGTCATCAGCGTATTCACTTTGTTTCCGTACGGAAAGGACAAGAAAAGCTGTCCTGAGGATAATAGTGTGGAGATATTAGACAGATGGGTCGGTGGTCGTTTCGAAAAAAATACAAATCTCTTCCGAGACAAAGTTCCAAGAAAATTCAACAACTGCACGATTGAAGTAGGTACGATGAATGACCCTCCTCATTTCATGTTGGACGATGATGGAAACGGGATGGGTGGTATCGAGTATCGAATAGTGAAAATGATCGGACATCATTTGGGCCTGAACATCCGCTTCAAGATCTACTACTCCAGAAACGACTCAGTTTTCTGGACAGAGAAGGAGATGCCCCGAGGGATTAGAGCAGACCTGAGGAAAGGAAGAGTTTGGATGATAATGTCGGGACATAGCAACTTCATCTTCACCTTCTCCTGCATCACAGTCCCGCACTCTTATCTCACGAACCGCGTGACCTGGTTCTTCAGCAACCCGAAGCAGGTACCAAATTGGGAACTGATTTTCTTGACGTTCGATGGACCGTTGTGGATCTTGGTACTAGTGACTACAATAGGATTCCCCTCGATTATATCTATACTTGCTAAATTCTTCAAAAGGAAGCATCCTTTTCAAATACTGTCCACATCCATGCTAATTATGATAGGTCTGTTATTCGCGAATCCTTCTAGCGTTAAACTAAAAGGCGCTTTGTTCAGGATCGCATTCGCTGCTTGGCTGTTTTACATCATTCACATTAATCTGGCATACTCCGTAGCATTGACGTGTTTTCTAATCACAGGCAAATGGGAGTCGAAAATAACCTCGTTCGAGCAAATGCTCCAGCTCAAAATCAAAACGGCCATGACAGAAAATATTGTCATACAAACGTCAGGAGTTGAAGAACCTTTGTTGAAAAAAGTTCTATCTAATCGAATCATAATTCAAGATGTCAGTGAGATCTTTTCACATCACGAATTAGGTAACTTTACGCTTTTGGAACGAGAACCAACATTCAAATATAAGATAAAAAAATACGGCCTATCCTTCTATAATTCAGACTTGGACCTGGGTTTCGTCTATCTTGGGCTGAAAATGAGGCGCAACCATTTTCTCATCGACAGAATAGGAGACTTGTCTTCGAGAGTCCTCGAAAACGGTTCTGTCAAAAAGTTCATTTGGGATTATTGGCCTGATCCAAGGAGTCCCAGGAGGTCTGGGTTTGAGTCTTTTACACTGACAGATCTTTCGGGACCTTTTCTTGTATTAGCTGTCGGTTCAACGATTTCCTTGATTGTGTTTCTGTGTGAAATCCTTTTTGAATACATTAAAAGTAAGCCGATGAAATCTATATATGTTTATAAATAATAAATTTAATATTTATTGGATAGTAAGTAAAAAAGTCGCAAATTATGTAAAACTTAAAATCTAAATATATTGTACTAATAAACCATTTAAACTATAAACATAACTTTAATCACCCGCTTCCAAATTCCTTTAGTCTACTGAAAAGTTTAGAGCGTCGGGTTGGAGGCTGAATAATCTTACCGATTCTTGTTTAATTTTTAAAAATTATTTTTCGTGTCTGTATCAACTGCAACAGTTCGAGAACGATGTTAGTCAAAAACGGCAGTACTCGTTAAAATCTTAAATGTAATTTTTTATGCACTAAACTATTATATTTTAGAATTAACACTATTTCGCATTTTTGGCGTGCATTACTTTAAATAACGTACAATTCCTATTTTAATATTTATTAAATGAATGAAAAGAAAAATTATTAAGAATCGAAAAATATATTTACAATGCAGAAAAGGATGGTTGGAGTGATCAGTCAGAAATAAAAAAGCAAAATTAAATGATAATATTTATTTTAACATTTTCGAACGTTTCGAACTGAAGTTCATGTCTTCATCAGGGCTGTTCGAAGATAGTTGATTGACTTTTTATATCTGACTGATCACCCCAACCATCCTTTTCTTCATTATTCACGACAGTCAACCATCAACCCACAATTACTATTCAACAAAATTTATCTTTGTTTGCTGCATTAAAAAAATAACCTTGTTGAAACAAAACTAAAGTTTCTTAAGCATATAGAAAAATAAATGCATTAAAAAAAAACAACTAATATTTAATAAAACATAGAAGTAAACTTATTAGGAAATTCCGAAAATTTTTCTTTCTTACATTATAGAGGTTCAAATTTTAGTTTTGGAAATATTTTAATCTATATGTTCAACAAAATTCGGTATTATTTGGTTTTTTGACACTACATTTTCCCTTTTTACCTTTATAATACGCCATCGCGATAAGATAAAATTTTTAATAACAGCTCATTACAAAGAGGATGAAATGTTGAAAATTTTCCTCACTTACAGTTTGAAGGTCTGATTCTTAGTTTCTGATGCATTTTAATCTAATGATGATTAATATGATTTAATGAGTCACATTTACCATCCACAAAAGACTTTTTCACTTAAAGAACTTTTAGACAAAGACAAATTTTACCTGTACTTAAATTATATTTTGTCTTGTTTACTATGGAGCAATGTTTTATTATCTGAATTAAATAATTTTTGTGTTATCGGTTCCTATAAAAGAGAAAACTTGACCAACTTGAGAAAACACAAAATTAAGTCTAACTTCTTTTCTTCTCAAAATCGTATCATATATTAAATAAATATTTATTATACATTAAAAAAAATATCATGACTAAGAACTGAATAACCCTATCTATATATGTATTGCTTCCTTATCGAATATTAATTTAAATAATCAAATATTCTAAAAACTCGATTCAACTAATATTTTTTATAAAAGATAGATAGATAGAAAAAAAAACTTTATTCTGGGACTAAGTCCCTTCAGAATAACAATAATGTACAAAATAATAGAATATTACTGGCCTGAACGTTGAAACAATAAATAAAATTGATAAAATAAAATAAAAAGTAAAGAAAACCTTAGGTGCACAAGCTATATACAAACAGATAAAACTATGTACAGAGCATTTAAAATTATGAACAAAACAATTAAAACTATGAACGAATCACTTGAACTATGAACAAAATTATATTTAAGGGTTGAACAACATAAACATACACTTTGAGAAATGAAGAACGAAAAAGAGATACAATGAGTTCATTTCATAAAAAAAAAAAAAAAAACTTTACTTGAATATATATATATAAAAATAAACAGTTACTTATAATTGAATAAAAAAAAAAATAAAAAAAAATGTATGTATTGAAATTCCTACGTCGATAGTAGGAAATGCATGTACTATCTCTTACCAAGTGTTATGATTATATGATTGCTACACAATACATATATAATATCAATAGTTAGCTGGTATCAGACTGTTTTTGGAACAGGAATTGGAATAGGAGGTTTTTGAATGTATACAGGGAAGGGGCATGTCGAATTTTGATCGGGAGGGAATTCCAAAAGTTGACAGAGCGGGCTATAAAGGAATTTTGGAATGAGGCAGATCTATGAGAAGGGATGTATAGGTCAGAGGGTCGGGATCTTGTAGTGAGTGAATGGATTGAGGACTTAAATTGGAGAAGGTTGTAGGCATAAGAAGGACGATGATCGGTAATGATTTGATAAAGGAAAGTGCCAAGGAAATATTGTCTTCTTAAGGAGGGGAAGAGCCACCCTAACTCAGTGTAGTGGTGGGAGACACGGGAGCGTCTCGGGGTTCCAATTACAAATCTTACGAAGCAATTCATAAGTCTTTTGAGTCTATCACGCAGTTCCACCGAGAGGCCATCGTACACCACACAGCTATAGTCAAAGTGGGGAAAGATGAGAGAGGAAACTATGAGTCTACGGGTATTTTGGGGTAGAAGATGGCGGAAGTGATGGAATAGTTTGTATATTTATTAAAAAATAAATAAGAAATTTCATAAATAATGTAATTTAATTTAGTTGAGGCAGGTATAGAGAAGATGGAGAAGGCAGCCATTAGAGAGACTATTAGAGCAGCTCTCTTGTAATAGAAAAATGTCCCTACATCGGAAAATCATCACCATATTGCCGGGCGAGCAGAGCTTCCTTATTTACATATACTTATCCCTCATATCAAGCGAAAGCACTTTTCTTCGCTCATATATATATATATATATATATATATATATATAATTTTACTATAATAGGAAAACATCTAAAGTAAAAGAGAAAAGTTTTAAAATAAGCTAAATAATTTATAATTGTCCTTCTGACAGTTCTAGAAAGCTTTTAAATCAGTCGGACAAAAAAAAAAAAAAAAAAAAAAAAAAATGATGTTACATAGAAAACGTTTTAGTATAAGGTCAAAACTTTGTAAAGTGTCCGCGAAATATTTCTAAAAAAATGTTTTAAAATAACACAGAAAAATATAAGTTAAATTCACGTAGAGTTGGACAAAGTAATCAATAGTGGAGATTTATTTATTAGGATGATAATGTATATTAGATAAGCTAAAGAAAAAATTTTACATCTACAATTAAATTCGTTTGTTAATTTTTAGTTATAAAACAGTCCATTCATTTTTATACTAACAAACTCTAATAACAAATATAATGAGTGCTTAGATCACATTGGTGTTTTATCTTGATTTTTTCATTATTAGAAATTTTACATAAATCTATAATATAAATCAATGATATTCATTATGAATTTAAATAAATATGGTGAATTCGAAACGACTGACGCATAATGCGGTAAAAACTCTCAAAAGTAACATTTTCTTTTAATTAAAAAAATACTAAATAATTATGTAATTGAATAAACGCATAAGAAATGTTGAGATACAGAGATTTCAATTGTATTTATTTATTTTCATTTTGCCTTTATTTTGCAGATGAATGTTGCAAATTTTAATATTTTAAGCTTATGATTGATGATACATGTGTCCTAGCAATTAATAGCGACCCAACAATTGCATCCCAAACCCTTCAATCACACATCACAAACCTTGAAGAATGGTTTCAAAACTGGAGGATCAAAATAAATTCTAATAAATCCCATCAAATCACCTTTACCCTTCGTCGTAAACCTATGTCCTCTTGTCCTACAGTATCCTTTAATAATACCCCACTTATCCCTGTTGAACAAATTCGACTCCTTGTACTCCACTTAGACAAACGTCTAACTTGGAATCCTTATACCAGACTGAAACGACAAGAAACAGCTCGACGTTTCCGACTACTCCAGCACTTACTAGACAAACGCTCTAAGCTCCCAGTCAATTACAAAAGACTCATATACATGACTACAATAAGACCTATTTGGACTTACGGAATTGAGCTCTGGGGCTACTAAGCCATCGAATTCCTCTCGTATCCAATCCTTACAATCCAAAATTCTTCGTAAAATCCTCACAGCTCCTTACTTCGTCACAAACAAAATCATCCATAACGACCTTAATGTTCCGTATGTTTCTGACCTGGCCCAATCCAGATACCTTTCCTTCCATAACAAACTTCACAACCATCCGAACCCTCTCGTTTCTAACCTTGCTTCCTTTTTGATCCCTGACAACCCTCCGAGGCGACTGAAAAGAAGATGGCCTCGAGATCTCCTTTTGTAAATACATTTTTAGAGTGCTACCAGTGGGTAGTTTCTCAACAAATGATTTCATGTTTTTATATTCTTTTGTTCACATTTACTGAATGTATTTTTACTTGTAATACAGTTGTAAATATCATCAATAAATAAAAAAAAAAAAAAAGCTTATTATTACCTTGAGCAGACCGTTTGGTCAAAAGATACCATCAACTAAAATTTAAAGAACATCGCTACTTTCAATACTTTTTCACATTAACTTGGATTGCAAAATAAAAAGCGCTAAATTTCTATGGTGAATAACTATTATTTATGATAGGTGTCTGATTGATGTTAATATTTTAATATTTTTACTATATTATACCGTGTTTGCTTTTTCTTTCGTATGGAAGTCTAATTATTCAGACGAGTAGACAAAACAACAAACAGCTTGAACTAGTTCATTTTCTGACTGAGTTTGCAAGACCAAGACTCATCTCAGTCTCGCATTAGTGCAACACAACTAATGTATTGAAGCACTGTGAATCAACACTGATCGTTACCAAATTTGTCAAAAACTGAGACAAATTATTAAAACTGACCCTTGGAAATGAGTTCCTTAAAAGGGAAAACCTATAGAATCAAAGTTGTATACCACCAAATTTTGCGTCCACTGAGTGCTGACAATTTTATTACAGGCCAATCATATGTTTTAATCGGTATTCGTTATTTCTTTATGAAATACTTTATCTTTCGACACATCGTTTATCAATATCCTTCGCTGCTGAGAGGTGGAAATTATTATTATTTTTTTATTTTTAATCTATTTATTGAATAATAATACAATCAGCCACTGTTGGAGGGCTATAAGTATTAGGGCTAAGAGTTCTCATTCATACAATATGTACACATAATAGAGAAATAAATATAAATATAAAAAGTAAATAAATAATATTGATGAAGAAAGTAAATAAAATAAAAAAAAGTAAACAAATAACATAAAATAGAAACTTCTAAACACAATCATAACTATATACAATATATACATTCGCCCAGGAATCTCCGAGCCAGGCTTTTTCCCCCACATGTGGAGGCAAAGCAAGACTCCAGGAGATCCCAGTGCCACTTTTCCAGCCGCATCACTAGTATTAGAAACCTGTGGAGGCTGAAAGAGGACACTAGAGCAGAAATTATTAGTTTTACTTACCTATATGTGTAATATATAGTAAGGAAAAATATTGCGATCGCGAAAATTTTCGAATTCTTGTTTTAATACATGTTTTAAGATCCCCTAACTCTCGCAAAATGGTGTGCAAATCTACGTGTGAACTGTCAAGCTCAAAGAAATAAAAGTCATACACAGGTGAAATTGATTATTAAAGGTTTATACATGTCTGGAATGTTTCAACAAATTTTTCGTCAAACCGGAAGGAAAACTTTATACCATAGATTTTACAATTTTCTCTAAAACAGCTCGAATGATTTTGATTAAATTCATTATATCAATGTGTATTGAAGTCATTTCTAATAAAATATAGGTTTTATTTTGATTGATGTTTTCTATAACAGTTTTTAAATGATTAATATCCAAAATCTCTTGCTCTAAAATATCTTTATTTTGTAAAATTTTAAATGATTAACCGTTTCAAGTTGGTATCCGATGTAAAAAATTGATTAGTAACTAAACGAAAATATATAGTTCATACTGTTAGTTTAACAACTATATATCACTTAAATATATTTAAAAAAAAAGTTTTTACGCGAAATATTGACGATCTACTAATATAAACCTAATAATATACAATATTTACCAACCTTATTTTTTCGAAGATTTTCATGGTAAATGTTTCCGATAAAAATCTGAATTTTTAAAAAGTTCTATTTTCGTCATAACTATTTGTATTTTTGGATAATATAAATAGTCGTAAAAGGAAATGGAAAGTGAAGCAAACTTATAAATTTTACAGATTCGATAAGGGAAGGAGAAGGAAAAAAACATGGCAATTAATTGTTTTAAATAAAGTAAAAGCGTCGTTTTCACTTTGATTTATTTATATATAATGATACCTACCTATGCTAAGATTGTCAAGTGAAAGTTGTGTGAAGCGCGTACCGCACCAGATTTTTTTATATTCTACTTCTATTCAAACAAAAGTGCAATAAATTTGTTTTTAATCAATTCGTAGACCTGATTCAATGGATTACATATCCTTTTTTCGAAACTTAAAAATAATTTTAATACTTTACATTTAGTTAGGAAATTTTATTTAGTTTCCATGAAAACATTTGATTTCCGTTAAATAAAATTAATGTTCAGAAATTGTTATTTATGATTTGAGCGTTACTCTCTATTATCATCAACGACTTTTTGTGTTGGATTTTGTTTTTTTTTATGGAATTATCATCTTTCCATTGCTATTATTTCCGTAAATTCATTTTTTAGTCAATTATCAAATTTTTTCAAAGGCTATATTTAGCTCTTTTTTCCGTTACTGCTAACAATAAGATTTCAGTTATTAACTATAGTTAGTTATTTAAAATAAACCAAATTAAAGGTACTTCAGAGGAAGAAATATTGAACATTGGGCATTTAGGTCCTGTTTGCGGCCATCAATGAGGACATAATCTAGCTTAAATTAAAGACCATTTGATTCTACATTGATGCATCGAGTATAATCAAAATCGTTGGAGCCCTTTTTGAAAAAATGTGTAAAATCTATGGTGTAAAGTGGCACTTCTGGTTATCTTATTTGACGAAAAAGTTGTAACATTTCAGGCATATATCTGCCTTAAATATGTAATATCAGTTTCGTACGACTTTTAGTTTTTGAGCTTGACTATTCACACACACACACACACACACAGAAATTTTATGGGACTTGGCTATTCGGACGCTGGGACCTCAAAACGTGTAGTTGAAGATACAGATTTAATAATTGACAGATTTAGAATAGAATAGAATAGAAAATAATTTTATTCTGGGACGAAGTCCCTTCAGAATGACAAAAAGTACAGAAATTAAAATTTTACATCTGGCCAGATAAAAACAAACATAAAAAGTAAAGATAAAGATAAATCAGTAAAAAAAAAACATTAGTTATACATAATATATACAAAATAAAATAAAATAATCTATATACAAAACTCACGAAACCATACTAAGATACTTAAAACTATGTACAATGGTAAAATATAAATAAACCCTTTTAGAAAAAAAAAAAATAAAAATGTAAATTCTTCTTAACAGTAAAATCTGTTTTTCTGTTGAAAAAAAATAAATAAAAAAATAAAAAATATGTAATTTTACATAAAAGGTTAGCTGGTATCTGACTGTTTTTGGAACAGGAATTGGAATAGGAGGGTTTTGAATGTAGATAGGGATAAAGAATGTCGGATTTTGATAGGAAGGGAATTCCAAAAATTAACAGAGCGAGCAATAAAGGAGTTTTGGAACTAGGCAGATCTGTGAGAAAGAATGTAAAGGTCGGAAGGTCGAGATCTTGTGGAGAGGGAGTGGACTGAGGACTTGAATTGGAGAAGGTTGTAGGCGTAGGAAGGACGATGATTGTTGATGATATGATAGAGGAATGTACCTAGGAAATATTGTCTTCGAATGGAGGGGAAGAGCCACTCTAACTCAGTGTAGTGGTGAGAGATATGGTAGTATCTCGGGACACCATTTAATGATTGAAATACTTTCTGTTACTATATATTACATATTTATTGGTAAGTGAAACTAAAAATGAATTAGCATTATTGACTTTTAGTTTAAATGATGACTAAATATAAGGTAACGAATTGTTTAATCATAAATATAATCGTATTTTGCCCATTAACATTAACCGTGCACAGCTAACATATCAATCTTTTTATCGTTATCAGTAATATCTGCGACATTGCTACGCGTGACGTGTGTGTTGACGCCAACGTTGCCGGGAATATTATCTAGATGGAGCCAGTGCATAATTTCCAATGTGCGTGACTGCTGCCCTCTTCAGGCTTCCTCGAATATTTATAAGCAGCTTTGAAGGAGTTCTAACGTTTCTCTTTCCAGCTATGATACTTCATCAAGAAGCCCATCATTTCCAACATGATGTTAAGGATAGCTAAAAAAATAATTCATTATATCTCAAACTTTTCGGTCTGTACTTTACTAATTGTAATAATAACTACAATTATTATAGATCTCAGTAGTCATTAAAAATGGGTGGAGGTAATAATAGGGCTGAAATAACAAAATGTTATTATTTATATTATACCTAAAAGTTTTGAAACTAGTTTGACTATGCATAGGAATAAATTAATAATGTAATTTTTATTTTGTAACACTGTCATCACAACGTATGCTGATGACACATGTATCCTGTCAGTTAATAATGATCCAACAATTGCATCTCAAACTCTTCAATCACACATCACAAACCTTGAAGAATGGTGTCAAAACTGGAGGATTAAAATAAATTCCAATAAATCCAATAATATAACCTGTACCCTTCGTCGTAAACCAATGACTTGCTGTCCTATAGTATCCTTTAATATTAATATTAACACCCCACTTATCCCTCTAGAACAAATCCGATACCTAGGACTCCACCTGGACAAACGTCTTACTTGGAATCCTCATACAAGACTGAAACGACAAGAAACTGCTCGACGTTTCCGCTTACTCCAACACTTACTGGACAAACGCTCTAAACTTCCAATGAATTACAAACGACTCATATACATGACTATAATAAGACCTATTTGGACTTATGGAGTTGAGCTATGGGCCTCCACTAAACCATCAAATTCCTCTCGTATCCAATCTTTACAATCCAAAATCCTTCGTAAAATCCTCAATGCTCCTTACTTTGTCACAAATAAAATAATCCACAAAGACCTCAATGTTCCATATGTTTGCGATTTTGCCAAATCCAGATACCTATCCTTCCATAATAAACTTCATAACCATCCGAATCCTCTTGTTTCTAACCTTGCTTCCTCTTCGATTCCTGATAACCCTCCGAGGCGTCTGAAAAGAAGATGGCCTCGTGATCTTCTCCTGTAGACAAATTACTAGAGTTCTACCAATGGGTAGTTTCTCAAGTAGCGTGTTTCATGTGATAATGTTCCTCTATATTTACTTGATGTATTCATACTAATACAGTTGTAAATATCATAATAAAAGTTAAAAAAAAAAAAATTATTTTGAAAAATTTAATGTGAAATGATTTAAAATGACATGTATAGAGTTTTAAATAAATTTAACTTTATAAGTGGGGGTTTTAGTAATGGACTTTTGTTATTTAAACAAGGCCAATTCAGCCCATGTGAATTTAGGTTAATTAGGCTGTGTCATAAGAGCATATTTGCCATTCTGGTTGCTGGCGGGCGAACAACCCCCACCCCATCCAAAAATATAAGTCTATATTATATATAAAAATTATGAGAGATAATTAACATAATCCCCAAAATTTTTAAAATTTCTTAGTATAGACTCGGGCAATGCACTTTTTCATAATTTTATGTATTTAAATATGGTGAGATGCATCAAACAGCTTCCATTTACTATCATACTTTATGTAGAAATTAATTTACATAAAATAATAGATCTTAAGAATTCGGAATATACAAACTAAAAAATTAGGGGTCGAATGAAACAGTTAACTCATATAATTGAAATTAAAAATTTTTACTTTTACCTAAATATATAGATATATAAAAGTTTTTGTTGAATTTTTACTTTTATTAATACACTAGCTGATGTACCCGTCGTTGACGGTTGTATAGTTAAAATTCGAGAACCTTTTTTTTTTGAGATGGATTATTATGGGGAGGGGGGTCGAAATTTAATTAACCCCTGACAAAATGCGGAAATACAGACAGATAATTTAAAAAGCGGATTTGGTGTCTGTAATGTATGAAACGAAAAGCTGTCATGAAACGGGTTGATTCCATTCAATGTACAGACAAAACCTTTATTTTATTTATATAGATAACATTTCAAAACAGTTATTTCCTTAACCAATTTAACAGTAGTTCCCAAAACTCATTAATAAAAGTTTGTAAATAACAGTTTTTATAAACCGTTTACTTCAATAGATTTTAATGGAAAACGTAATATGCTTTTACGTATATATTGGGAGAAAATATAATAATCAGTATATGTGCCTTACAGTGTTAAATTAATTTAACATACCAAATATTTACCAGGTTTAGAAGGTATGGAACAAGATAATATGTATTAAGTCAATTCAAAGACATTAAAGCTTTTATTTTTTTAATAAGAAAATTGGAGTAATAAATACAACTTTGCATTGAATAATGCTCTAAAAAGTTAGCATTGAAATATTTTCCAGAATTCCATCTACTCTGTATACTGAGAAGTATAATAATTATGAACATATAATTCATAATCTATTACAATTTGTAATTGTTTATACTTAGGGAATATGTAAAACTTTAACAAATACTTTTTTTATGATATTTATAAATGTATTAAACATTCTTGTTAAGCTTGAACTTTTATTTTATTTTATTAGGCAGCCTTGAAAAAAAATCCACCTTTAACGTCTTATTGCAAACTCTTTTGCAAAAAATAACTGTTTCAAGCCCTGATTTCAATTATCTAATTAGATTATTAAATTGGAGAGCAAGATACTGCACTCGACACTTCCAAATCGTACATCAGTAATTTCTTAAGATGTATATCTAAACAAAGACCATCATTACTCCTAAGATAAACAAATGTGAATCATCAAAAGAAAAAAAAATGATGCAAATTATAACAAAATGATTTATTATTCTTATTATCACAAATGAAAAATAAATAAATGGATATTCATAATATTGGCCTAAATAATATTTTTTATTTGTCACTACTAATTTTCTAAGAAAATTAGACAACATTGATCAGTTGATGTAACACTTATCAAAAATAAAAAACAAAAACAAAAGAATATCAGCTTTGCAGCAAATTGTCAGATTTTAACTTTTTTTTTTTTAATGGAATTCCTTAAACTTTTAAAATACCATAGAACAGCCAGTAATTAAGTAACAAGTAAATTTGTTAGTCATTACTGCTTCTTTTCGGTGAAGTATGCTATATGGATAAACTTTATTTTTTTTTTTAATTTATTGAAATTTACTACTGTATTAAATAATAAATACAACATGTAAATATTAAGTATTAGGAATTAGTTAGTAAGGAATTAGTAACACGACATGTACAACATGAAGAGAAATTACCCATTGGTAGCCTTCAACGTTTAATGTCTTAAAATTCAATTTTTTTTTTTCATAAATCAAAAATAATGGTTTCTATTCTTTTTTAAACATTTTTTTGGAGGATATGGTCTTGCAGTAAATCAAATGAAAGAGTATATACAACTAAAATAGATGATACCTGTTCCAGATTTTTTATTAATCAGAAAGTCCCGAGGCCATCTTCTTTTCAGGCACCTCGGAGGGATGGATAAATTTAAAAGGCTTCGAAGGAGGAGATTTTAGCTCAGTTTAGTTGAAATCGGTATATTCGATACAGTTTAGGCGCTAAAGTCTATACCAACACCGATTTTTCAGCAGCCATCTTGAAAGGAAAGGGCAGATATTAACGTAGAGGTAAGAGGATCATCCTAGGGTCATAACTGGCATTGATTCCAAATCTGAATAAAAATCGAGTTTCGAGTTCTACATATTCTGAAACACAAACCCTAAAATTTTGAGGGCGAGGGGTAAAGTTTTTGAATATTTTAATCGATTACAATGGTTCATTATTGAAAATAATAAACCAAAATCGATTAGGAACTCTCTAGTTTATAACTGATTGAATAAATATCCCATAATGTCTTCGGACAAATATAGTTAAGAACTCCTGCTGACTCAGATTTTCAATAGAAAATCCAATCTACATTTTTCCTAAGCTTGAACTCCTCGCTCTTAAGATTTAGTCTTTCGAAAGTAGTGGAGTGGTGGAGGATAAAATAAATTGAACGATCCTTCGAGAATATATCAATCGGAACAGTTTTCGACGGATAGGATAATTTGGTACTTGGAGGGGGGCCGCTAATACAGGCAGATTTAAAAGTTGAGATGAGAGCGGGGCGCGATATCCGTCAACTGGCTAGGCCCATTTGTCAGGGCTTCAACTCTGTCAAAGTCTTCCAAGTTGGGACTTAGTTGGCGATGTAAGTACCGTGGGAGACCGAACCGATTAGAGGTTTCAAATTATGCAGTTCTTGTTCTGCAAAAAAATATATTAATAAAATAATATTTTCATTCTACAGGCTAATTTTATTCATGATTATTTGAAAAAGTGGATAAAATTAAATGAAATTGATACCTGCATCATTATTTTTTTTTCACTTATCGCTAACTTTGGTATAAACCGTAGTTTTTGAAATAAACACGCTGTAAGAAAAGTATTTATAAGAGGAATCAGTGGATGGAATTCGATAAAATTAAAAAAAAAACATACATTAACGAAAGCAGTAGAAGAAATATTATAAAATTGATGTAGAACTATCTAGGTATCGTTACGCATAATCTCTGAAAATTTTATCAAATCAAATTAACGTAATAGTTGTTATGAATGCTTAATAGATTTAACTATTACACATACTTACTATATAAGGTAATTTAATGTAAAACTACAATTTAAAAGAAATAAATTTATCACTTTTTCATACATTTATTAAAATAAGTACAATTTCTTTAAAAAAACATGCATCTAAGCAACATTTAAATATATATATATATATATATATATATATATATATATATATATATATATATGCATAAATTTAAATTATGCATGGACCGTGAACCGTTTATAGTTTTAAAATTAAATGTAATTAAATACAATTTTTTTCC
The DNA here is from genome assembly GCA_928085145.1 of Nezara viridula. Classification (NCBI taxonomy): domain Eukaryota; kingdom Metazoa; phylum Arthropoda; class Insecta; order Hemiptera; family Pentatomidae; genus Nezara; species Nezara viridula. Next base: position 173,287,964 of record OV725079.1, on the reverse strand, counting down.
TTTTGAACCCATTGTTTCTCCGCTTTGAAATTTGGCACACCTTTAGCAACCATATGTTAAAGTAAAATTTAATGTTTCAATAAAAATCAAAAAGTTTTTTTTTTTAAATTTAAAAATAGTTTTTATTTTATTTTTTTTAAATATAGTTTTTGTAGAATATGGTCATGTATATCAAATGAAAGAGTATAAACAACTAAAATAGATGATACCTGTTCCAGCTTTTTAGCTCAAATAGTTTTCAGAAGTAGCCCAAACACTACTTCAAAAATGAACAGTTTTCCGGAGTTTTTATTATTTCTAAAATTTATTACAAAAACTAAAAGTCCAAAAAATCTAAAATTTTGTATTTTTTTACATTAATGCATGCAAAAAATAACAAAAATTGACCGAGACCGATAGATCCAAATTCTTTTTAAACTGGTTTATTTCATATGGAATGGTCCATATAACTTTAATATTAGTTTGAAAATTTAATTAATTTTACTATATTTTTTGCAATAGATGAAATGAAACGAAAATATTTTTTATCATTCAGTGACTCTTGTCCCTTTAGTATAAATTTTAGATAGAGAGAAAATACCTGTGTCGCCACACATTATATTTTAATTAAAATACAAAGATAGAAAAGAAACATACATATAAATAGAATAAACATAGAAAAATAAAATATCATAGTAAACAAAATAGTTTCTTGGGGACTTAAAGAAGTTCTCTTATGATTGTTTGTGTCAGATATCGAATTACAAAGATTTGTCAAACGCAGCAATTCGGAGAGGAGAAGGATAGAGGTGGCAAGAATGGGATCTGGTTGCACTGGATTGAAAGTAGGATTTGAATTATAGGCTCTGAATAATATATGATGGTTCAGAAAGATAGCAAGGCCATTTCAAATGGGTGTAATACTGAGTAATATGATTATCCCTTTAGATCCCGAAGACAAAACGTAACGAGCAATTAGGCGTTTAAGTTTGGCTTCGAGTTCTTCCTAGAGTCCAACGTACGCCATACAACCATAGTGGAAGAGGGGGGAAAACAAGAGAGGATATATACAAATGGAGAGATGGTATCTTGAAATGAAGAAATGCGCTATATATATATATATATATATATATATATATATATATATATATATATATATATATATATATATATTATATATATATATATATATACATATATATACATATATATATATGCGCAGGATATATGCAGTTTTATCAATTATTATTGATTATATTATTAAATGAACATATCAAGGAATATATTGACAATGACTGGTTTGATAAGGAATCGACTGGTTCATTATCCCCCACTCTTCCAGAGATTTAAATATTTGTTTTCGAATCTTACGATAATAACCTAATGGGAGTTTTTGTCTTTATTTTTTAGATATCATTGCTTTCCGCTTATTATTAAATGAAAAAACATCCGAACAAATAAGACCCATCAATCATTTCACTAATAGCATGCTATCTGGTCATAATGTCCTCGAAGGATAAATTGCTCAGGCAGACAAGACTGACGGGAAAATGGACGAAAAAAGAGTGAGTTATTTACCGACAAGAAGGGTTCGTGATAGCGAATGAACACGAGCGTTTCTGCATACCCTCGCTTATCGGTCCGGTACACCCCGACTTGTACACAATCCCGCCTACCTTTTTGCGAATCCGATGCATTATCAAAATTTAATTTATTCTCTCGTTTATTTCTCTAATTAAAATGAAATATATATTGGATCGGACAAGCGGAAAATGACCGTATTTTCATAGTCAGATATCTAATATTTGAGATTGCAGGAATGATTTTGATTAATTACTAATGGGAGAAATTATTAATGCATAAGCAACTTATGAGAAAAATGGTTTTGTTATATTATTTTTTGTTTCACTTTCACTTTCATTCTTATATGTAATAATAATACTAATAATCTGTTTATTATTAGCTGCTGTTGTTGGTTAACTGAAAAAGAAATGTTCCCAGGGACTTATGAATTCCTGCAGGTGATATAAAAACAAGTCATGGTAAGTTACTCCTATAGAAAATATATTTTATATGAAGCAGTCGATGACAGATCGCGACAAATGAACCAATCACTATGCTACATAAAATTTTAACACTACTATCTTTTCCTGAACAACTCACCTATCTCATTCCATACTTCCTTAAAAAAACCTTGGTGTTACCTTTGATCAAACCCCCTCCTGGAAACCACACATCTCCCAAATTTTCCGTCGTACTATCTCTACCCCGAAACAGTTTAACCGTCTCCGCTCTCTCCTTCCATATAAATCCCGACAACTCCTGGTTTCCTCCTTTGTGCTTCCCCACTTCGACTATGGCTGTCTGGTGTACGGCGGACTCTCGGGAAAATTCGAGGCCAAACATATCGCCTGATGAACTGCACAATACGTTTTGTTTTCGGAATCTCATGAGACACGCATATAACCCAGTATTATACCAAGTTGAAGTGGCTCTATCCATCCAACCGCTGTCTACACTCCCTTGCTACCTTTCTATAGCAAGCCATCAGAACTCAGCGGCCTTCCTATATTTTTCACAGCCTACAATTTAAATATTCCATTCAATCCCGTCCCACTAGATCCCGTACTTCTGAAATCTATCCACCTCCTCACCGAACTGCTGCGTTTGACAAATCCTTTATAATTCAAGCCGTCTCCATCTGGAATACCATCCCTTCGACATGCGCAATCAGTTTCTTCATTTAAATCTCTCCGTTTTAAGCTCCTACTTCTTTCCCAACCCGATTGATCATGAACAGTAGATAAGAGAACTTTTTAAGTTCCCCCAGAAATGGTTTTGTTTAATTAAGTTATTTTTTTCACATGTTTGTATTATATATATCTGTATGTATTTGGAGTTTTTGTTTTATTTTTCTTCCAATATTTTTATTTTAATGAGCATTGTAAATATTTAATTAAATTGTATGGCCACACAGTCATTTCCTCTGTATCTACAATTTTTCCTAAAGCGACAAAAGTTCCAGAATAATAAAAATCTATTTTCATTTTCATATCATTTCATTACTACACTGATTCTCACACTACGCCCGAAAATCGAACTCTCAGCACGCGAAAGTTTGATTGTAAATTACGAAAGTGTTTGTTATTTTGAGTAAAAAGAACCTTGCCTAACGTTCCAGAACCGCTGCTGTCAAAAATGGCGGCTGATTTAAAGAAGATTAGGCCAGTAATTTGAGGATCGAAAGGGGAAATCCATTGCGAGCTATTTGTTTAACTTGTATATATGAGTTTAGATATGTTAAAAACTAAATTGCTAACGCGGGCCAACAAGGGAAAGAATTTTTTTGTTTTTTTTACCTATAACTCTTAAAAGATGCATCAAAGCGAAAAATGTACTCTTTAATAAATTAAAGAACGCTAAATTGTGCGTCAAAGGACTACATAAACTTTATAATTTAGTGAGGTAATAAGTTATAAAACCAAGGTCAGCCAACGATGATTTTTATTAAATTTGTCAAAAACTTAGACAAATCAGAATAAATATTGTAGAGCGTTGAAAATACGTTGAAAAAAATTAGGAACTTGAATATTACATTTTGTGTACCATTAAATACAATATAAAAACACTGAACATTGGGAGCAATTATATAAGAATTAAATTAAATTAAAACGTGATTAATACAAAAATCAAGATGGTTTATAACAACATTATGAAGAATCCTCAGAGTTAATTATGTCGAATGCTTTTTTTTTTTTTTTTTTTTTTAAAGCCATTTTGTCTATAAAATACATAATGAAGAAATCGATCAGTCAAAGAAGTTAATTTGAATTGAAAGTTAGGAAAAAGTGAGAAAAAAAAAAACCAAAATGTCGAGAAAAAATAAATTTAACGTAAAACGACCCATTGGATCTAAGAGATTCAATGCCTATATTTGATAAATAAATAAAGTGACAGTAAAAATGATTGAATAAAAACAATAAACAAACACCATAATAACATTACAAGGAAAAAAATTGAATATGACAAACAGAAAATACTTACATATTAGGTCGCTAGGGATCTCACAACCCACGTTTTACTGTAAAAATTGAATGGAACACAGATCACTCCAATATTAGACTTTATGACTCCATCAAAAAGACCGATCTACGTATCTCTCAGATTCTCTGCGACCAGTTTAAAGTTCGACATGTTGAAACTTGTTACTTGTTGAAAATTGTTAACTGTTCACATGTACGTTGGAGAGTCATTGCTTAATAGATTGGAGTTTTCCATTCATAATGTTTCTTTTTTACAGGTCACTGTATGGTTGTAAACAGTAGGGTGCAAATGCCGGTTCTACCCCACTATAATTCTAGAATTTAGGTTGGAGAATCGGACTTAGGACTCTACACTATTCTTAGCTGAAACACATGTTCGACATAGAATTAACTATGTGATTTTATATTATTATTTATTTGCATGGAGTTATCATATTCATTTGTTCACATTTCTTAGATGCATTTTGGTTAATTATTTTCAATAATGAACCATTGTGATCGACAAAAAAATTCAAAAACTTCACCTCCTCTCAAAATTTGAGGTTTCACTCTTCAGAATGCGTAGAATTCGAAAAAAGAATAAAATTTTTTTTTGTGCGTCAGCCGTCCACCGTCCGAGAATTTTCTCCGAAACTACAGGACCGATTTTTTTTTGCAAATTTGGATATACAACTAGAGGTCACCCGAGGATGATCCTTCTTCGTCGACAATACTATCCTTTACTTTACTTTACTTTCAAAATGGCGGCAGAAAAACCTGCGTTGCTATAGAATGTAGCTGCTAAACGAATGTACCGATTTCAATGAAAGTTCGCTAAAGTCATTTTCTCGACACCCTTTAAATTTATCGATATACCGTATTTCAACGAAAAGAAGCTGAAAAAAAGTTACAAGAGATGGTAAATTAAATTCCGAATAACTCAAAAAGTATAAACTTTGTTGTTGTTATTGTATATGTTTTTTTAAAAGTTTACAGAATTTCCTAAAAAAAATCGTTAAAATAGAACAATTAGGAGCAAAGATATGGTGTCCAGTTTTTTTTTTTTTTGTATGTTCTGTTCGAAATGTTATATCCTTTGTTTGGTTTTTAAATTTTGAATGTGTTACTGAACTAATGCTTTTTTTTTAGCAAATTATTAATGATAAAAAAAAAATTGGAATCACCTTTTATTTATTTTTCTTTGTACCTAGGAAGGTAACGTAACAATTTATAGTTGTTTGGAAATAATAAACGTAATAATTTGAAGCGTTTTTTTATTTGTTGTCCCCAGACTTCCATTGAAGTTCTATACTACTTTAATACAGTTGTAAATATCATGACGTAAACCAACGACTTCCTGTCCTACAGTTTCCTTTAGCAATACTCCACTTATCCCTGTTGAGCAAATCCGATACCTAGGACTCCACCTGGAAAAACGACAAACTTGGAATCCTTATACTAGACTGAAACGACAAGAATCCGCTAGACAAACGCTCCAAACTACCCATTAATTACAAAAGACTCATATACTTGACTTTAAGATCTCTTTGGACTTACGGAGTTGAGCTATGGGGCTCCACTAAACCATCGAATTCCTCTCGCATCCAATCCAAAATCCTTCGTAAAATCCTCAATGCTCCTTACTTTGTCACTAATAAAATTATCCATAAAGATCTTAATGTTCCTTATGTTTCAGATCTGGCCCAATCCAGATACCTATCCTTCCATAATAAACTTCAGAATCATCCCAACCCTCTCGTTTCTAACCTTCCTTCCTCTTCAATTCCTGATAACCCTCCGAGGCGTCTGAAAAGAAGATGGCCCATTCATTAGAGCGCTACCATTGGGTAGTTACTCAGCAAGTGTATTCATGTCATTATATCTATTATGTCCAAATTTACTTGATGTATTTATGTAATACAGTTGTAAATGTCATTAAGAAATAATAAAAAAATATCATGATTAAATTAAAAAAAAAAAAAAAAGAAATGACTGAAACTAGTAAATTAAAACAATAAAACAGTAAATTAAAGAACAGATCATAACACACTTGTATATCTCATAGTTTTTTTTCCTTTTTTTTTGTTTTCTTTAAATAGTAAATAACCAATATTCCTTTCCTTAACGATTAACAAATAAAATGGAAGATAAGAGTCGACGAGGAGGAAATCGAGTGGAGAAAGTTTTCCTTGAGGCTGTGCTGTAGAGAACCACCGCCTACTTGGTCGGTAGCGGACCACTCCTGCAAAGAGAGAACACCAACAACCAGCAAAGAGAACTTCCAACAACAAACCCAACAATCTAGCTCTCACCGCACCATCTGCTCTCTCACACCCCCTTCAATGCTCCAGTAAGTTCTCACCATAAATATATCCTAATCCCTTCCTTCGTATATATATATATATATATATATATATATATATATATATATATATATATATATGTATATATATATATATATATATAAGATGAATTGATAACATATAGTGCTTTCATCAACAATATTTATTAAATGAGTAAATGAGTTAATATATTTTTTGATTATTATTTTACTTTTGTTAATTTTATATTGTCTGTATATATGGTGTGAATGTTTTCATATATCACTATAATTATTGTCCACGTGACAGATTATTATATTTCTAAATAAATAAATAAAAACAAATAATGAGTTAATAAATTATTATGACGGTCTTGATAGCTCGAACTCGTAAATTGCACTGTTCGAATTAAATTCAAAATGATGGATACATTTCAAAAGGTACCGAAAATAAATTTATAGTTACTTAAATATAAACATAACACACACACAAAAAAAAAAAAAAAAAAAAAGGAAAATTATGTAGATAGATCTCGGTAGGTAGAAAATAACTTTATTCTGGGACACAGTCCCTTGAGAATAACAAAATAGAACAAAATTAAAAGATTACATCTGGCCAGAATGAAATCAATAGAAAAAAGAAATAATGTAAAGAAAATATAAGGCAAACATTTTATGTACAAAACAATTAAAACTATGACAAGACACTTTTTTTTTTTTTTTTGTCTTCCAATTTTTCATCCGCACATGTTATGTCACAGTGAAAATTAGCAGATTTGTTAATAAGTCGAAAATGGCATGATAGGAATGACGAAGAATGGTGTCCAGTAGCACCTCTTCCCTGGTCTGTTTACATCCTAAAATCAGGAGATCTCTCATCCAGCTCCTTTTCAGTCGCCTCCTGATGAGGATTTCAGCCGTGGCCATGTCGTTGATAAGTCCATTGTGATGTCCGTGTAATTTAAGGTGAAATCGGGAGTAAAGAGTACGTATGTGCTGGTCAATGGTTGGTTGTCTTAGGTCGGTATGTAAAGTCTTGTTGTTGACGTACCAGGGAGCTGCAGTTATTATTCTTAAAATTTTAGATTGAAAGGATTGTAGTCTTTGTAAGTGAGTCTTTTTTGCTGAACCGTAAATCTGTGAGGCGTATGTCCAAATGGATTTGAGCAGGTAAGTGTATGTATTTATCTATCTATCTATCTATCAAGCGTTTAGGGTGCTCCGCAATTTGTCACAAACAAGGATTCGGCGAGCTAAAGCTTCCTACTTCCATGAAGCCCTGTCATCTGCCCCAGATCCCAAATCTAAATGGCTAATCCTTCTCAAACTTTCCCTCTGTGAACCTTCCAGATACCCTTCCTCACTGGCCTTTTCCGTTTCACCTGACGATTTAAATTCACATTTTATTTCTGCATCTCTTCTGTTCCCTGCTCTTCCTACTTTGCTCCTGAGTCATCATTTAATGATGATGACTTTTATTTCTCCAACATTTCCCCAACTGACTTACTAACCGCAGTAATGAAATCCCACACCAATTCCATAGGACCAGATGGCATTCCTGTCAAATTGATAAAATTATGTCTCCCCGAAATCCTCCCAGTTCTCCTTTTCATCTACAATTCCTCCCTACAAAACTCAATATTCCATTCCTCTTGGAAAAAAGCCATTGTACTCCCTTTAAATAAAAAGCCTAATCCATCCTCTCCCGAAGACTTTCGCCCAATCTCAATTCTTTCCAATCTCTCAAAACCCCTAGAAAGATTGGTGCAATCCCAAGTTTCCAATTTCCTCGAAAAGTCTAACCAACTTGATCCTCTCCAATCTAGTTTCCGTCCCGACTACTCCACACAATCTGCCTTAATCAAAATTACAAATGATGTTCAGACTGCAATAGATAATAAAAAACTAACTCTCCTTATACTTCTTGACTTCTCTAAAGCTTTCGATTCCATTAATTATCTCATCCTTTTCAACAAACTAAAATCACTCTCCTTCTCCAATACCTCCATCTCTTGGTTCCAATCTTTCTCTCACAACGCACCCAAGCAGTCTCCATTCCTAATCAACCACTATCTGCCTACCTGCCTTTATCCTCTGGAGTTGCCCAAGGATGTAGCATATCTCCTCTCCTTTTTAGTTCCTATATTAATGACCTCCATGACTCAATTCTCCATTGTTCCCACCACCTTTATGCAGACAATTCTCAAATATACCTATCCTTTTCTCCCCCTGAGCTATTGGTAGCATTTACTAAGATCCAAGCAGACCTAGATCGAATCTGTGCCTGGGCAAACTTAAACGGATTAAGGTTAAATGCTTCAAAAACTCAGGCCATTACCATTGGTTCCAAGCCCCTCCTTAGATCCTATACCGGCTTTCCCATACTAAACCTTGGTGACCAGCCAATCTCCTTCTACTCCTCTGTAAAAAATTTAGGACTATTTATTGATCAAACCCTCTCCTGGAGTCACCATATTTCTCACATCTCCCGACGGACTAAAATAAAATAGGTGTAAGGAAATTTTTAAGTGAATTAAAAATGAATATAAAAAATGTACCTTATGCCTTCTTTTAAAATCATCAAAGTAATTAACCTTTAATAACGTTTAAATCATCTTTGTCATCCTTTTTAAGAAAATATGAAAGAATACATTGCCTTTTCAGCTAATATATCCTCAGGAATTGAACATCCTCATGATATATACAGCAAAAATCGCATATAAAGAGATTCCTCAACTTCTAGATGGCAGCCTAGTTTGAATGTTTTCCGTTTAGAGACACCACAATACGATATCGACAATACCTCATGAAGCAATTTCAGTGTGAATTTGTAGCTATCAAAATATATTAAAGAGTATTTATAAATACGTATATAAATTCAAAATTATATTTTATAATATTAAAAAATATGTTCTGAGAAACAAAAAGGAACGCTGTTCAGCCTCTGAGCTATTTTTAGTTGACTGTCCCGTCTCTTGTCAGTCAACTTTTTTTTCTTTCTTGGTCAGATTACCTCTGGTTTCGAATCACTAGGATTCGGATTAGCAGGATCATACAGTATTTACTAACTGAAAAAAAAATCAACAGATATAAATTACCTTATATATTAAGGCTCCTATTTTGAGTAAAAAGGATCAGTCAGAAATTTGAGGAAGTCGTAAATCCCAATCTAAATAAATCGAGGTTATATATAAACCCTTCACCATTCGTCGAATCCGAATTAATTTTCTTTTCCAGTATCTGAAACCATTGTAACGTCTAAGTGCTTAATTATAATTGTCTTCCTGTGATTACAGATTTGATTATAATCAAATCCATGTGACGGGCATATCACCTTTAAGCTATACGTACAACACCCGGCCGTTTCCGGAATCGGAATTAATTATCTTTTTCAGTATCTGAACTTGTTGTAACACTTAGGTACTTAATTATTGTTGTCTGTCTGCGATCAAATAAATGTGACGGGAACATCACCTATAGGTTATATGTAAACACTCGACCGTTCCCAGAATCCGATTTAATTTCTTTTGCAATATCTGAAACTATTGGAACAGCTATGTCCTTAAGTATCCTTGTCTGTCTGTAATCAAATAAATGTGACGGGTATATCACCTATAGGTTATTTGTAAACACTTGACAATTCCCGGAATTCGATTTAATTTTCTTTTGCAATATCTGAAACTGTTGAGTCCTTTTCGGTGATTCTCAAAAACAAAAAGGTCGATCGTAGTGTAACTCGTGTAATTATTTTAATTGGCCGTGATATATATATATATATATATATATATATATATATATATATATATATATATATATATATATATAATTGGTAAATGGTCAACTGTCGTGGATAATGAAGAGAAGAATAGTTGGAGTGGTCAGTCAAAAAAGAAGGCAAAAATAAATGATGATATTTATTTTTACATATGCCGACGTTTCGACCTGAAGTTCAGGCCTTCATCAGGGCTGTCTCCTTAAGTGTTGCAGGGAGAATAAATTTATTCCTCTCATTTATTTATTCTCCCTGCAACACTTAAGGAGACAGCCCTGATGAAGGCCTGAACTTCAGGTCGAAACGTCGGCATATGTAAAAATAAATATTATCATTTATTTTTGCCTTCTTTTTTGACTGACCACCCCAACTATTCTTCTCTTCATTATATAATTTCAGGGATGAGAAGCACTGTCTACAACAGTAAAAATTTTTAAAAAATCGCTTTTTTAAAATAAACATTCTTTTTTTGGTCTTAAAGCCCTCGATTATCATTACTACCACCTGTAACGGAATTAATTACGCTTAAAAACTCTTGTCTGAGAACTTGAAATACTTTTTTTTTATGTAATAAGCTTATACAACTAAAATACCATAGTATTCACTATTCAGGAACGAATTCATCCAAATTTTTAACGTAACCTGTAAAATGAATTACTTATGTGAAAGTTTATTACTTAAAAATATATATATAGAGTGCTACCAATGGGTAGTTTCATGTGATAATATTCCGATGTACACATTTACTTGATGTATTCATACTAATACAGTTGTAAAATCATAATAAAGTTAAAATATATATAATAAATAATATATATATATAATAATATATATATATATATCATTAACACGCATCTATTCATATTTTCTATTGTAGGGCCTATAAGAAGGGATTTCATGAAACCTTTGTGTTTCAAACTGGCTTTTTCGCCGTTTTCTAACAGTAATTTTTCTTTATTATAACGTCAATAATCGAATGCCTATATTATTAGCCTCATTACCGCCTATTATTATTCTTTAGGAATTTTTTTTCTTATATTTAACAATTAGTGTCTTAAAATAAAGGCCTTAGCTACTGCGCTTTCTTTTTTGAATATACGTCTAACCAATTAGCGTTTGCAAACTTCAAATTCTCATTACCGAGCATCAATTCCGCTCATTATCACAATCAAATCATTATTTTGTGGTAATGATGAAACGTATGCGGTGAGTGAAAAATATTTTACTATAGATCTTTTAAAACACCTTTTTTTAAGTTTTGACTAAGGGGTTGCACCTTCCTAATCTAAATTGTGTATGTCGGAGTAAATTACAGTCAATGTTACAAGACCATTTCAACAAACAAATTTGAAGTTTATATTTTTGGAAATATTTAAAGACATTTTTTACTGGTTCGTAATCGAATATAGTGGTATGATATTATTTATTTTTTTAAATACAAAATAAAATAAAATCGGAACGAAAAAACGATTTCAGCTCTATCTTAAATTTAATATACTTCCCTATCATCTCTGGTAAAACACATGAAGATTTGGAGAATTATTGGGGATGGTTCTTTTGCATAAAATTTCAACACCGAAAATAAAGTATTTTTTTTTTAATAATCGGCAGTATGTGTCCTATTTTGCCTGTAAACTAATCCGATTTAATTTCATTTTGCAATATCTTAAACTTCACTAATAATTAATAATCAAAACTTAATGTATTTTTACTAAACTGACCTGCAGGCAAAAAAAAAAATGAAACTAATTGTTAAATTATAATGGCTGTGAAATGAAGTAGACAGTAAACATATGACGATGGAAGGTTAAATTAGTTTTTAAACATAATGTGATTTATTAGATCTCTTTTATTCGATTTTTCTCTCCAGTTTTATAAATACTATTATAATCTTAACGAAGAGAATTAAAAATATATGTTTTTTTTTATGTATTCTATAAAACTTTTGAGGAACCTATGCTGATTTAATTTTCATACTTTTTATTTTGATCGTATTTATGATTATGATTTTAAATAGTGACCAGATTTTCGTGCCGAGAAAAAACCGACAAACGTCTAATATAAAACGCGTACGTGTGGTAATGACCCAAAAACTGAAAAATTTTATACATAACATGCAAAAATCATAGCTTTTTTAAATTTATAATATTATTGTTTATTTACTCCTATGTTAATAGTTATAACCTATATAATGTAAGTACCTAAGAAAAGTCTAATTGTAATTTAAAATGAACGACGAGTAACTTAATTTTGTAAGAAATAAAAACAGCTTACAATATTTAATCATATGTTTTAATAAAACTGTACATTTTTGAATTGAAGCTTGATTTGACAGATGTAGATGAATTTAAATTTAAAAAAAAGTACATATCGAGTAAAGCTCTTTAACTTTTATTTGGATTTGTAGTCCCTCTCGTAACCCGGCGACGTTTTACGTTTTGCATAACCGTTGGACACCCTTGTTCTGAGATACGAACCTAATATAATATATAATAAAAGTAAATAAATAAATATTAACATACAGACCTATGTACATGTTATAAAGGAAATTTGGCTCATGTATTTTATTTTATACAGTTAAAATTGAAACTTAGCCCTTAAATTAAAACATATGCAATATCGTGTATCAAAAACCAAAACCGTGCAATTAAGCCCGAAGAGGCCAAAACAAGTTTTAAGATTAACAATAATAGTTAATATAATTCTATCGTCATAAGTTAGATATATATAAAAGAGGAATATATAATATAAAAAAAAAATTAAATATAATATAAGAAATGCGTACCACAAACAAAATCAAATGTTCCTTTAATATTAACTTAATTGTAAATAGAATATGTACATGAGTATTACAAACAAGAAGAAATATATAAAAAAAGTGAAAATAATTAAAAGTAATAACTTAACCTAAGACCAATCCAGCAGCAGCTACAAATGGCTATTATATCTCGATTTACTGTTGTTGTAAAACAAGCTAGACATCAATATCTCTACTCCGACTTCTATATGGTAGGGCATGATCGTGAACGAGAGAATATCCATAATTATTCCTAGTAGACTAGGTCCAAAATAAGAGATTATCCCCGGTAATGGAACATAATAATTAAATATATCACTACATTTTTTCTCTTTTGTAAATAATTGGAGTATCAAATAAAAATGAATCCTCACCGATACGACAGAAAGCCACTCCTTGGACTTTTCAAGCGATTATCTTTGGTATTCCCAATCGCATTAATAAAAGATTAATTAAGAAAATAAATACGCTACGCGTGAACGAAGACAAGCATAGGCAAATATACGGTGGGTGAGGGGGGGGGGTTTTTCCGGCTAAGCCTCCCTAAAAATGATAAAATATAATCATGTTTTAAAAAAAAAAATGTTAAATTATTTCTTGAAGTATTCTTGTTCCTGTAATTACATTTAATAGGACTTCAAGAACCACACCATCTCATACAAGTAGTTAGTTTCTTCCTTTTTTTTTTCAAATTAATTATCAATAATATATATATATATGAATAAAATTCGCTGCCCCCCCCCGAAAATTAAATTCCTGATCCACTGGTAAAGACAAGTGACTCTTCAAAGTCACGTGTTACATAAATAACCGTAACCATGAGTTGCCATGTTACAAGTTTTACACCTAAGCTAACAAAATGTGGAATTATATTTTTGGTCTCTTAATATAAACCATTGGTTGCGAATACAATTAATATTATGTGTAAATAAATATTTTTGAGTATCGTTAAATCAACGACTTTCCTGTCTCTACAGTTTCTTTAACAATACTCCACTTATCCCTGTTGAGCAAATCCGATACCTACGACTCACCTGACAAACGACTAACTTGAATCCTCATACTAGACTGAAACGACAAGAAAACCGCTCGACGTTTTCCGATTACTTAGCCACTTACTAGACAAACGCTCTAACTTCCATTATTACAAAAGAACTTATATACTTGACTATAATGAGACCTATTTGCACTTACGGAGTTGAGCTTATGGGCTCCACTAACGATCGAATTCCTCTCGCATCCATCCTTACCATCCAACATCCTCGTAAAATCCGCAATGCTCCTACTTGTCACTAATAAAATTATCCATAATGATTTCTTAAAGTTCTAATGTTTCAGACTGGCCAATCCAGATACCTAGCCTTCATAATTAACTTCAGAATCAATCCCAACCCTCTCGTTTTCTAACCTTGCTTCCTCTGTCAAAAACCTGATAAACCCCTCCGACGGCGCTGAAAAGAAGATGGCCCCGGTGATCTCCAAATGTAGTCATACATTACGTGCTACCATTGGGTAGTTACTCAGCAAGAGTATTCATGTCATTATATCAATTGATGTCTAAATTACTTGATGTATATTATGTAATACAGTTTTAATGTCATTAAGAAATAAAAAAAAAATATTTTTGAGTTGGTTCCCAATATGGAAATAATAAAATAATAAGCACAAATATCTTTATAAATACATACATATAGTTAAAATACATTTTGTAATACAATTTGTAGCTGTTTAACTTTACAACTCTTTAAATCCTAATCAAAATGTAAGCAGGAGCTCCCTCTTTATTTCCTCACTTTATTACCAGCAGATTTATGGCGGGAGAAGTTTAAGTTTTTGTAATTTTTTTTCAGCCTTTCTTCATGAATCCGTGCCCATTTATTATACTCCCGCCAAAAATTATGCGCATAAGAACCAGTTAAGACTCCCCCTCCCACCCACCACAGACTGGAATTAATCGTTCGTATCTTTCAACTTACCTTAAGAGAATATTAAGTAACTTGTTGAAAGTAGTTTTGGATAAAATATTTTTTGTTGAAAATTCGTTTCAAAGTAAGTTATCTCTTTACTTAAGGTTTGCTTTTACCTTCTCATTGCTAAAGGTTAGAGTAACTTTTCAATATTATCTGTTGGCCACAGAATGAAAAATCGCTATGCGTATATTTCGTTTTATGCAAGAAAGAACTAATTTGGTCCCGTGTTTGTCCTTATAATTTTTTTCTTCCTACAATTTAAATGTGGTATTTTTAAAGACGTATATAGAGTGTTTAAACTTGTGGTAGCAGTCAAGCATTTGATGTTAGTAGCGGCTGGTATCTTTGAAATGGACACTAGAGGGACATTTAATGACCCCTAGTACAGGTTCATTATGGAGGTACTTTTATATTATTAAGGAGAACAATAAATTGTCTAAAACGTCAAAATAAAAAAAAATTAATTTTACTTATATCTTTAAAATAAAAAATGTAAGTATATTTATATTTGACGCGAAACAACCCTGAAGGACTACGCGACTATGAAACTAGTTTCTTTTTCAATTTTCTCTTTTCTGCCCATCTCTGCTTGAGGATATCGCTAAATTTTTTCTTTCTCTCCTCCGTCCACTTCCTCCTGGACGGAGGTACCTTACTGTCCACCACATGCACCGCACTTTTCAGGAATTTCTTGTATTCTGTCCTATCCTCACATAATTCCCGTGTTATCCCAAGCCTCTGAATTTCCTGTTTTATTTGTACCGTATATCCATGGTTAAACTTGTATCCCATAACCCTACTGAAAATCTTCTTGTTTAATCTCTCCTCGGTCATCATTTGTATGTGTCTATAAAACCTAAGTCGTCTTACCCTCATTTTCGTTTCCAAATCAGAGGTTTCACAGTAAATCTCCTTATTGGATTTCAGTCTATATCCTTCTAGTGTTATTTTGGGCTCTTAGATTCTTCTGAGAATCCTTCTTTCTATTTTCAGCAGCTTCTCCAAACTGGGAAAGAACATTGTCTTCGTTCCGTACAGTATCACTGGCTTTACCACTGTACTGTAGTGCCTGATTTTGGATTTTTTGGAGAGGCATTTTTTATTATAAATGCAACACGTTAAGTAGCATAATTTCTCCAAATTTTTAATCCTATATTCCATGTCTTCTTTCTCCGATAAATTTCTGCTGATTATTTCGCCCAGGTATTTAAAGCTTTTAACCACCTTGATTTTACGGAAAAAATGTAATATGTAAAAATGTAATCTTTATATATATACTTACAAAAAATGTAAGTATATATATAAAGACTCAATTAGAAAAACTTTCAAAGTTAAGGTGACCGGATTTTAACATTAGTAAAGCGGGACACCAGAGAGAGGAAGATGGCTTAAGTTTGTTGCTACAATAATTAATTTTACACAATCGTGATATGATGCAAATGTTAATCAGGTAACATAGCTGAAATAAGGTTAAGAAAAAGTTCTAAAGCCATAATTTTGAGAGAATAATAATAATTATTAATTATTAATGGTTAATAATAATTAATATTATTAATAGTACTTTGATAGTATATTTGACGTCTAATATACGACTTCAATAGTAACACAGTTTTAACTTATTAAGAGAAATAAAATCTCGTTAATCTAAGTAGCAAATGAAGTAAATTTGCCTCAGATTTAATCTTTTTCATATTAATAGATTTTTGAAATAACGGCACCTTATTATAAAGATCATTTTCGAATTGCTCTTTAAGTCCAAACAATGGTGATTGATATGAATTTTACCATATGATCAACAATGCGAACTTTGCTAAACAGACATTCTACCATCCTTCCTATATATTGTGAAACTGCATTTAAAATATATACAAACCTATCTTACAATGCCACAGTATAGATACCCTAAACTATTAGTCAATGAAATATTAAGAAGAAAGATATATTTTTTTTTACAAAGATTGGGAATTTTTATGTAATTCCTATTGTGTTTCTTTATGTGATTTCCACAATATCAATATTAAATTAAACGGAATAACTGTTAATTAAAATAAAAATAATTTAATTCAATTTAAATTAGCATCAGAAAACAGTAAACATCGCTTGTATAAAGAGCTAAATCTCCAACCAGGCTAACTCAATGATAACAAATTAGACTTTAACACAATAAGTTAGATACTCAATGTTAGAGATAAACTGTTATTCCTGAATAAATACAGGTTTTTTAATGAGAATAAATTGTGCTCTTATGTAACCTTACGGCAGGCAAACATTTTTATTATTTTATAGCTGATTGCTCCATTTTGGCTGCGTTTAGAATAAAACATTTCAATGAAACCACATTAGACGTATTAGACTTAATTTTTTTTAAACGGTAAAGATTGAAATGAACTGATCAGTCATTGTAAAGAAGCCTGACAATACCGATATTATATAATAAAATAATTTAATTATTAAATAATACATTAAAATTTATGCAATGACTATTTAAGTATAGTTTTTACCACGCTGTTGTCAAATGCTAATATCTACTTATTATTTAAAAGAAAATGTAATTTATTTATTTTATTTTATTATCTGAAGAGAAGAATAGTTGGGGTGTTCAGTCAAAAAGGAAGGCAAAAATAAATTATAATATTTATTTTTACATATGCCGACGTTTCGACCTGAAGTTCAGGCCTTCATCAGGGCTTTCTCCTTAAGTGTCGAAGGGAGAATGATTCTTCGAACCCCGGCTCATGGCTGAAAATTTATTTATCTGTTTCATTGGCCGTGGGGCAACCCTAGGTCGGGAGACCCTCCTGGGGCACACCCAGCCTCTATAAAGTGGGTACCCTTAATTAAATAATTAATTAAAACCTGGCTGTTGAGCGTGATCTCGGTCAAATCACCTCCTTGCACAACCGTTGACCAAGAAACAGTGCTTCCAATAAATAGTACTGAACCCCAAACCCTTCATGGGTTGTAGTGGTATAGGTTCATATATATATATATATATATCGATTTGTGAATATATTTAAATATCTAAGTGTGCATGCATATGTAACTTCAACATTTTAATTTATTTACATACCTACTTGTCTATTTTTATAACTTTATTGAATTTCTTAATTCTTTAATTTATTCGTTCATTACTACTACCTGTATCCAGACAAATGTCTGTATAATTGTACATTTATATTATTCTAAAGAGACTAGCCGTTTCAGAAAAGGATTTCATTTTCTTTTCTTTTTCGTTAAATAAATTTTCCAAATTTTTCGAAATAATCTAAATAGTATTATAATGATTAATAATATGACGATTTGGCGGAAATATTTTTATAAACTCCTGTTCAGAGCTGTTTATTGGGCTGTATATTTTTTCTCTCATTTAATTATAAAATAGTTATATTATGCAAGGGACTTTGGAGTCCTACATGTAGGAAGACTTAGAAGATGCGCATTAGATAAAACGAGAGTAAGATAGCCTTAGGTCCTGTATAAAATAGCAATTACTTTCCTGTTTTCTTGAGCCGGGCCTGGAAGGTTCCAATCCGGGGACCGCAGTGTCCTGGGAGGAGGTCCTTTTTACTATGTCCGGTCCTAAGCAAATAGTCCTTCCTTCCGTAGCACGTCGCCTATTTCCTCCACTCCTTAAATAAACCCTGGATCACTAACCAATAATGTCCTCCGGGTTTCCGCTTTATTGGGTAGTCGCTCTGCCGCCTTCCGATTTAGAGTTAGGTCAGAGTCAAAGATTCGTTGTATATTTTCTTAACGTTTGGAAAATATTTAAATATATTGATTTTTTTTTTAATCCTGATGATTTCAATTATTTAATATTACCAATTATTTATGCGGCTAGAAAAATTAAAAATTCGGTTGAGTGGTCTTGAGTTACAAGATGGCAGCAATATAATGAACAGAACATTTTATGGTACTAGGTTGTTTAGACTTAACGAACATTAAACTTGTATTTTCCCTTGTAAACTCAAGTAGAATATTTTTACGATCGGAATTATTTTTCCTGCAGTAAAGGAATGGACTTAATCCGTAACAAATAATAATAATAATAATATTAATTTAACTTTTATTTTAATAATTGAGTTTGTTAAATATTCCAATTGGTGAATAATATATTGTATTAACAATTTCCACTCAAAGGATAAAAGAACAAAGCTTTCCCTAGATAGCCAGGCAAGCTCTCTCTGATAGCTTAGAAATTGTTATGTAAAAAGAGGTACCGAACGGATACAATAAGACACATTACCAATTCAATAATTAAGACACATTAGTCTTATTTATTTATTTTCTGACTTTATGATATGATATTCGATAATCTGGCTGGTTCAATGTGGAGTCTTCCTTGGCGAGTTTATCAGCCATGGAGACCATAGTGATTTGGTATCCTATGAATGAATACCTCTGTTCCTTGAAGAAGCAGTTTCGCTATGATCTTTTGGCACAGACGACTCAATGTGTTAGAAGACCATATTTTTTCTGGAAATTGTGATCAAAATATCTTTCAATTCAGATGTGCTTTCTCATGAGTATTTAAGAGCTTTTAATACTTAATTAAATAGACAACGTTTGAAAACTCAGACAGATTGAAAAATCCAAAATTCCGAGAATTTTCGTAAATAAAATATTTGTAGGTTACGATGAAATGAAGCTATTTATGAAGTTCAAAAAACTACCACGGACTATAATACAATAATATAATTCAGAGAAGGTAAGAGTGAGTTATAAAAATAATAAAATTTAAGAAATACTCTGATTCATCCTTTAAACTAGAAATCTGATATCAATAGAATCTTCCTAGTGTATTTTTGAATTCTCTGATTGTAGAGAACAATTTTCCTTTATTTTTATTTTGACATTTGCCGTATCATTATTATAATATGAACTATAGGTAGTAATCTTGCGTGCTTGCTAAGCACTGAGGTCTCAAGTATTTAATTTTTTCTGTTGAAATATTTATTTTCCTGCTTTTAATATAAGTAGGTCACACGCTTAGAAATGTAAGGACATTAAAAAAAGATTTAGGATTTCTTCCTGAAATTCCAAAATTCGTGCAACGACAATAAAACGCACGATGGCTAAGCTTTTCCTCGCATGCCACCGACAGTTTCTTAAAACATTCTAAGCACTTTCGTGTATAAACGCACAGTATCGGTGACTTTTGTTACCTTGTGGCTCCTGAGAGAAAAATAATTCATCTGCTTTGACGAGGTCTACTGCATCGACAGTCATGGCTCTAAGAGATATGCGGATATTGTTCCATTTTTTAAGACAGGAGGGACAGCGCTTGGATCCTACTGTCCCCTTTGATAGCGATGACCTCGATCAGCCAGGTAAAGTGGAATGGGAAAAGAGAAACATTTATGATAAATGTATTCCTTTCCTAAAAGAGAAATTCTGCGAGACCTTCGGAGAGATAGAGTTCACCGTTAGAGGTTTGGGTCTCGCGGAGCGATTCCAAACAGAACAAGGACCTTCCTCGAGGAACTATGTATTGATGCTGGGGAGCTTGCGATATTGGCCGAGAATATTATCCTGGACTCCCTGGCAATCATTCATTATCACTTAAATAGTAATTTGCGTTGAGGATGTATTTTATAATTTATTTATTCAATTTTAAATTTCTAGCATTGTATTGTCTTTTTGTCTATTTTTGTGGAGTTCTTTTGATATTATTTTTGATGTGGAATTAGCATTCGATTTTTTTTTTATGTGTATGTTATGCAATATTGATAGCTTGGCGTAGTTTATTAGTGATGGTTTATGAAACTAGTATTATGAAGAGAGGAAGAAAAAAAATATACATATGCAGCAGTGGAATAATGCAATGTAAGAATTATGGATTGATTGGAGTGCTGTGTGTAATGCAGCCGTTTGTATTAAGGCATCATTACTTTTAATAAAGAATTTATTTCTCCTAACCGACCCCTCAGCAATTCATTTATTAAATATATATGTAAGGGTAGTTTTAGAACTGTCAGCCTAATGTTGCTGTTACCTCACATGTACATTGCTTATTAGTGTAAATATTTAAATACACTCATACATATTTATTTATTTATGTAATTAAATTATTTCTTGACTGTGTTTTAATTTTCCTGTTGAGCAAATCCGATACCTAGGACTCCACCTGGGCAAATGTCTAACTTGGAATCATCATACCGGACTGAAACGACAAGAAACAGCTCAACGTTTCCGACTACTTCAACACTTACTAGACAAACGCTCTAACCTTTCAATTAATTACAAAAGGCTCATATACATGACCATAATAAGACCTCTTTGGGCTTACAGAGCTTTGAGCTTTGGGGCTCCAGTAAACCATCGAATTCCTATCGTATCCAATCTTTACAATCCAAAATCGTAAAATCCTTAATGGTCCTTACTTTGTAACAAATAAAATAATCCATAATGACCTGAATGTTCCATATGTTTTCGATTTGGCCCAATCCAGATACCTATCCTTCCATAATAAACTTCAGAACAATCCTAATCCTCTCGTTTCTAACCTTGCTTCCTCTTTAATTCCTGATTTCCGAGGCGTCTGAAAAGAAGATGGCCTCGTGATCTCCTAATTTAGATACTTTATTAGAGTTCTACCAATGGCTAGATTGTCTACAAGCCTTGCCATGTCATATATTTCTTTGTATCACATTTGCTGGAAGTACACTAATTTGTACAGTTGTAAATTTCATAAATAATAATAAAAAGTGTTTTAATTTTAGATAAAAGTCGCTTATTTTGTTCCTTATCATTATTATTCTTAGCGGACTAAATTTCTCAGAACAAAATTTTCTTGTTTTCTTTCTATATGTGTATTATTTTCTCTTATTTATCTATGTAAAATATAATGAGGAAAAGTATCGCGATCGAGAAAGTTTTCAAATCTTATTTTTCAAGAGAAATACATGTTTTGAGTTCAAATAACCAAATCCTACAAAATAGTCTTAACAGTTTAGCACAAAAACGAAAAGTTTAACTCATCTGAAACTGCGTTTTTAATTTTTTTATATTCTATTGAATGTTACAACATTTTCGTGAAAATCAGAGTTCCAGACCTTTCCCGATCTTTCTACTTGTTAGTTTAACCTTTATACACCACTTATCTATAAGTATCTAAAAAAAAATTACTCGAATTATTCTTAAATCTTCTGATATAAAAATAATAATACACAATATTTACTGCCGTCAAGTTATTTTTTCGAAGAGTTTCGTGATAAATGTTTTCGTTAAAAACTCTGGTACTACAAACTGTCGCAAAGGCAATATAATGTGATGCAAACGTATAAATTTAACGGATTCAATGGGTGAGAAAAACATGGTAATTGGTTGTTATAAATGAAGTTACACCGTCGTTTTCACTTCTACTTCACTATATATGAAAATACTTATCTAATCTAAGGTTAATAAGTGAAAGTTGTGTGATCTGCGCGCCGCTTCAGATTTTTGTTTATATATCTAATAAAAGTTTTGAGGAAACTATAACGATTTAGTCGGTAGAAATTTTAAATTGTTTCAATCTCTTTGATGTTTGATTTTTGAAATAATCTCATTTATATAAAAGTCATATACGGCAATATTCACTAATATGGTTGACCTGGAAATTGAAGTAAAAACGAAAGAGCTTAGCTGAGTGGGATAGGAGCGAGCTAAGGACCAATAAGGATTCCCCCTCCCCCACAAAGAGATCCTTTGTGGAATAAAGAAGAGAGGTGGGAGACAATGAGCCAGGACCTTGGCAAAGGATAATGGCAATAGTCCATAATTAACTCATCCTTTCCTCCCTTATCTCTTATCCTTCTCAATATTTACCTCAAATAACCAAGAATATATTTATTTTTTACTATTTTCAAAGTTTCTTTTAGTATTATTTTATATACCTGAAACAGTGTTTTATTCCCCGAATCTCTTTCATAGGAATTTATAAGTATTTATTAGTTACAAACTTAACGATTCTTACTAAAATTTACGTTAAAAATAAAGAAAACAGCTTGCTAAATAAAGCTTGCTTCAATTATTATTATTAAAACATAAATATTAGGGCTAGAAACATTAAATTTGTCACTTTTAATTAAATATCTATTACGATGACAGAAATCTGTTAGAAAAACTCAATTCATGAAAAATAATTGAAAAATCAATATTTTTTAATTTTTATAATATAAACGTTTTTTAAATTTTTTTAGGAAACAACTTATGTTTATTAAAAAACGTCACATATGGAAAAACAAGAAATAAAAGCTTTGCAACAGTTAATTGTAGTCAAATTTTTTTGAAAACAGCTGTTCTTTTAAGTGACTGAATAAAAAATCACATCGTTTCTTTACACAAGTATAAATTAATCTCAATTATTTTTTTCAAATTAATGGACTTAAAGCTTATTAAAAGAGGAAGTCCTATCGCATCCAATCCTTACAATCCAAAATCCTTCGTAAAATCCTCAATGCTCCTTACTTTGTCACTAATAAAATTATCCATAAAGATCTTAATGTTCCTTATGTTTCAGATCTGGCCCAATCCAGATACCTATCCTTCCATAATAAACTTCAGAATCATCTCAACCCTCTCGTTTCTAACCTTGCTTCCTCTTCAATTCCTGATAACCCTCCGAGGCGTCTGAAAAGAAGATGGCCCCGTAATCTCCTAATGTAGTCATATCATTAGAGTGCTACGATTGGGTAGTTACTCAGCAAGTGTATTCATGTCATTATATCAATTATGTCCAAATTTACTTGATGTATTTATGTAATATAGTAGTATATTGTCAAAGGATGTTGAAAAAAAAATCGAGAATAACTTATATTTATAAAAACAGAATTTAGCTTACTTTAAGTGCTCAATAATCCAGTTTAAACAGTTTTAAAAATGGCAAACTCTACTTTCTTCTAAAGTGAATTTTGTCAGTGTTTTAATGAAACAATTGTTAATTGCTTGAATTAGGTTTTGTCTTAGTTTTTGCTTCCTATTCAATAAAAAACACGACTTACTTAATAAACATAAAGTTATATTTTCTTCGTTGCAGCCGAAAATTGATATAATGTTTATATATACATTTTTGTGGATATTAAGGTCTGTTATCACTCCTATAAATATTTTCCTTTTATTACGAAACAACCTTTATATATATATATATATATATATATATATATATATATATATATATATATATATATACTTACCAGAGATGGGCAGCGTGGGTGATTTCTTATTGGCTTTGTTGACTTTTTGTGTTTAATATTTAATATTCTGATTTATTATTATTTTTGTGCGTTTATTCTTTATGTTCTTGTTTGTTGATATATATAAATTTGAACTAAAAATGCATATCATGTAAAACTTTTTTTTTTTTAATTTCTTTATGACATTTACAACTGTATTACATAAATACATCTAGTAAATTTGGACATAATTGATATAATGACATGAATACACTTGCTGAGTAACTACCCAATGGTAGCACTCTAATGATATGACTACATAAGGATATCACGGGGCCATCTTCTTTTCAGACGCCTCGGAGGGTTATCAGGAATTGAAGAGGAAGCAAGGTTAGAAACAAGAGGGTTGGGATGATTCTGAAGTTTATTATGGAAGGATAGGTATCTGGATTGGGCCAGATCTGAAACAAGAGGAACATTAAGGTCATTGTGGATGATTTTATTTGTAACAAAGTAAGGAACATTGAGGATTTTACGAAGGATTTTGGATTGTAAGGATTGGATGCGAGAGGAATTCGATGGTTTAGTGGAGCCCCATAGCTCAACTCCGTAAGTCCAAATAGGTCTTATTATAGTCAAGTATATAAGTCTTTTGTAATTAATGAGAAGTTTAGAGCGTTTGTCTAGTAAGTGCTGAAGTAATCGGAAACGTCGAGCGGTTTCTTGTCGTTTCAGTCTAGTATGAGGATTCCAAGTTAGTCGTTTGTCCAGGTGGAGTCCTAGCTATCGGATTTGCTCAACAGGGATAAGTGGAGTATTGTTAAAGGAAACTGTAGGACAGGAAGTCGTTGGTTTACGACTATGTAAAACTAGAACAGAAAATTATGTAAACAATTGTAATTCATGTAGTATGTCTTTAAGACATGGAGAATGAGCATCAAATAAACGATCTTTGTGTGGGGTTACCACTTGGGAAATATATATGTATGTATATATATATTCGGAGGGTCCGATTTTAACAGTATGATAGTTTAGGTTTTTTACATAACTTATTTTATTTATTTTTCAAATCTATTCTTTATTGAGAAATATTACAATCTGCCCGGTCGAGGTCTGCGGATGTTTTCAAACTGTAATACATAAATTAAAAAAAAAAAAAGCATCTTAAATAGAATAAGTTAAAATCGGACCCTCCGAATGAATTTCTACCACCCCATTCTGGTTACGATATATTTTGTTGTACTTCTAAAACAACACTATTCCCCTCCGTATAATATAAATTGCAAGCAAGTTAATTGTTTTTTTTTTCAAATAGTATAAACTTGCTTTAATCCGTTGTGGAATTATAAGATAATATTAAATTAATTTCTTTTATAAAAAAAAGGAATATAATTTTTCTAATATAATAAAATATTTGTTAAACTGCCCCCTCGGTGGAAGGAGGCTAAAGAAGGGCCAGAAGCATATTAATCTTCCCTTGAAAGATTATAATTAATGCGAACCCTTTGCGACAAGCTTTAAAGCCTGACGCCTCTAAAATTATATCCCTATAATTAGCCAACTAACGAATAAACGTTAATTACCTGAGTTAATTCAAGTCCTGAAATTAGTTAATTAATTAAAAAACAAAACAAAAGACTTTAATCAATAATTAATTTCTTTTAAAATATCATAATTTTTTTATCAGTTTTTATTACAATTCTATACTTTTTGTTTGTATTTTTTCGATTTTCCTACGGAAAACTTATAAAATATCTAATATACTTTTCGTATGCAATCAGGTCTTCAGTACCAGGCAATTAATTTCACAAAATTAACTTTTAGTATAGACTTTTTTTAAAAGTTGAATAATATAACATTCTGTCACATGGACAATGGTAACAGTGCAGACAGAGTACATTCACACTATGTTTATAGAGAATACTAACTTCGTTGACGGGCGTATAGTTAAAATTTGAGAATCTTTTTTTTAGATGGATTTTGTATTATGGGGGAGGGGGATCCAAATTTAATTTTATAAATCGTCGTAAACCAACGACTTCCTGTCCTACAGTTTCCTTTAACAATACTCCACTTATCCCTGTTGAGCAAATCCGATACCTAGGACTCCACTTGGACAAACGACTAACTTGGAATCCTCATACTAGACTGAAACGACTTTCCGTCATACTAGACGTTTCCGATTACTTCAGCACTTACTAGACAAACGCTCCAAACTACCCATTAATTACAAAAGACTTATATACTTGACTATAATAAGACCTATTTGGACTTACGGAGTTGAGCTATGGGACTCCACTAAACCATCGAATTCCTCTCGCATCCAATCCTTACAATCCAAAATCCTTCGTAAAATCCTCAATGCTCCTTACTTTGTCACTAATAAAATTATCCATAAAGATCTTAATGTTCCTTATGTTTCAGATCTGGCCCAATCCAGATACCTATCCTTCCACAATAAACTTCAGAATCATCCCAACCCTCTCGTTTCTAACCTTGCTTCCTCTTCAATTCCTGATAACCCTCCGAGGCGTCTAAAAAGGAGATGGCCCCGTGATCTCCTAATGTAGTCATATCATTAGAGTGCTACCATTGGGTAGTTACTCAGCAAGTGTATTCATGTCATTATATCAATTATGTCCAAATTTACTTGATGTATTTATGTAATACAGTTGTAAATGTCATAAAGAAACTAAAAAATATATATATATATAAAATTGAGTAGGAGAGGGGAAGGGATTGTTCTGAAATTTTTTATGGAGGGCTTATGTAAGTCAAGGTTTCTCAATAGTCATAAAAAAAAACTTTGTTATTCGGCTATTTGTTTAGGTGCCACATAACTAAACCGACCATTATATATATAGTGTAATATATATATGTGAATAATATACTTCTACAGATCTACAGTAGAGATTGAAAGAAAAGGAAAAATGATATAATATGAAATAATAGACGTAAGGGAATGCGGAGAATGAAAGGAGAAAAGAAACAAAAAATAAATAAATAAGTAAATAAAATTAGAAGAAGAAAAATATAGACATACAGGTGTGTTTAGCTAGGAATATCACTTAGAACTGGAAAATCAGGGTAAGGGTAGGTATTGGGGAATTTGCTGACCTGTTTGGGTAATGAGAAAAAAACTAGAAAATTACAGTATCTAAAATTTGAAGATACGATGGATACAATGAAAAAATTCTATATCTATGAAATAATAAATCATAAATATATACATATAAATAGAATTAAGAGATTATAGATAAGAGTACAAAGTGAATAAAAACGAAATTTATTTTGTATATCATATTATATTATATATGGTTTTTACTATTAATGTAGTTAATTAGGTATCATATTTATGTATATTCTTATAAATGTACGTGTACAAAACTCAACTCCATTTGTATGGGTTCGCCCGAAAAAAAAAGAATTTCTTTTATTTATTATATATATATATATATATATATATATATATATATATATATATATATATATATATATATATATATATATATATATATATATGTTGTAAACACTCAGATCTTTATATTTTTTTCTCACCATTAACCCCCTTTAAATGTAAATAATATAATGTAATATCTAAGATACAATAGTTCAAGAAATGTATTTAAGTTTATACTATTTGTATATTTGGCTTCGTTTGCGATCGAATGCGTGTTATCGCAATTGTGTATACGCTTCAACCCGGCTGTAATACCCAGTATTAGGGATTAAGACACAAATATTGCGATAAAACTGCTGGGATGCTGTCTAAAGTCAGTCTGGAGCCAGGTTTCGTTTGTATTGCATCCACGTAGTTGACGTCTACCCCCACCAGTCCAGACTCACCTCGTCTCACCTGACAACAGCCTAGCGCCATTTTCAAAGAACAGCTGTTGGGCGCAGCGGCAGTCGTCGATCGAGATCGATAGGCTATCGATTCCATTCTTCCCCACCATCGACTGTTGGACATCGTAAAGGTAACCTGGTTGGAAGAGGAACCTCCAACTTGGCTCGTTTTATTCTCACCGTTACCACAGACAGATTTAGGTAAATATTTTTTCAAAATTTATTTTTATTGGATTATCTTCCCTAATTTTAAAAGTTTATTTTTCGTTTATATTTTTTACCGACATTTTTTTTTATTTTTCTCTGAATATTGTATTTTATGTTTCATTTTATTTCAGTGCATTTGAATACTCTTCTTTCATTTTGTTTGTTTCGAATTTGTATTTATCTTTTTTTTCACCATAATAAATATTGTGAACATTTCAGAAGGGGAATTTCTATTTATTTTCTTTTTTTTTTATTTATTGAAATATTTCTATCTTTAATATTTTCTTGTACATGCATTTTTCCCTTCTTTGCCACCATTTAATTTTGCTCGAATTATCCCCTTCTTTGACGAAACTCAACGGGGAAAATTTTGTATTTTCGTTTTGAAATACCCCTGGCCCAAACATATATATATCATCGGTAATAGTTTACATGATGCCCGCAGCCTTTTGGGATGGGGTGGGGACGCTTATCCTCAACGATAGTTCATGGTTAGGTTAGATTACCCGCATAGCAGTTGCCCCCACTACTCTTCTCCTTTCCCCTACTTTTTGAAATTCCCGCGAATACCCACCATCCTGCACTTCAAGTTAATTTTTGACAGTATCCAGTTCCTTGTTCCTCTACATACATATTTTTTTGAAAATCCTACGATTGTCCCACCATCATCATTTTCCAGTCATTAATTTCATTTGCATTTAATCTTCAACTGTTAGTTGCTATTTCATTTCTGGTGTCAGATCATGCTTTTGTTCAGTTTCATTGTTAAAAGATATAAATGAAATAATAAATAGTTTAATAATGTTAAAATATATTGAAAATAAAAAAACAACAATGTTTTACTTAAAACAACTACACAATTCTATTGATAACGACTTTGAAATGGGAAAAATACCTAATAGCTTTTATTTATCCATTATATTCCCTGTTCATAAAGTAGAGGATAAGAATGACACAATGAATTACATTGGCATCAAGTTTGAAAACCCAATAGTTAAATTATTGGCTTACTCATTAATAGCCAATAACTAGTTAAAGAATATAGGCAGCATTTAGGAAATATTATTCTATTAAAATCTTACTTATTATAATTATCTTAAATTTGCAGAAGAAAGACAATAAGGCACATGTTATACTTTGTTTGATATATTTTGCTATCTGCAAATGTATAGTTCACTACTAGGCATTATATTATAAAAATTAGCAGTTTTGAGGTGCCTATAGAGCAAAAAGTGGTGGGGATTGAGATAGCCTAACATAACTGTAACCTAAATGTAAACAATCCTCTAGAATAAGCGTCCCCACTCCACCCCAAAAGGCTGCGGGCATCGTCTAAACTATTACCATATCATCTATTTAATGATTCATAAGTAAACTCCTATTTAGTATTAGATTCGTAAAATTTCTAAATTTATTTTTATAAAAACAGTAAACCGTGTAATATAAACAAATAAGGAGTACTATAACTCTTGGAAGACAGGCTGCTAATTCACGGAACCAGCTAAGAACAATAACAATCTCTCCCGTTCTACTCCTAAAATTAAAACAGCAGCGGAGACAATGCAAAAGTTGTGAGAATCATTTGAAGAAGAAAGCGCGTACACAAGAGTTCACATTTAATCTACTCACAGTGAGGCGGGGATAATTCTAGGCCGTGCTGTCTTGTCTCTACCATTCTCCGCTTTGTTTGTATTCGGCTAACTCACTTAGTTCGCGGCACAAAGAGGCTTCGTAAATTAGTGACGTCCTCTTCTTCTGAATTTATAAACTTAAAAGGAGGTGGGGGGAGGGCGGAGCGAAGCGGACAGGAAAAGCCATTTAGCCGCAGGCGAATCACAATGGCCTCTGGATTCTGGCCTGGGTCCGAATCCGGTCGACATCTTTCGTTACATAACGGAAAGTGTTTGTCTTGTCAAAGAAAATTGCAACTTAACTAAGATAATTGAAATATAAGTATTTAAATACAGTTGGCTTTTAGTTATAAACGATTATTTTTAACATTAGAAAAAATATGATAAAAACAGATACTCTTATTTTTCAAACCTCCTACAGGTACTATAGGCTTTTTTTTGTTGTGGCAATGCCTTGAATCAGTGAGTTTGTACGTCCTCGTATGTTATTGTGAAATATTTACAGCTCTCTGTAGTTACAAATCAAGTTCACCTCCAGTTGACAAGAATAGAAGAAATCAGCCTAGCAAAACTAAGAATCGGACACTCAAGATTTATAACACATGAATACCTATTGACAAAGTGGACATCCCTGGAGTTTCTTTCCTGCGTGGTAAATATCAGCTTGACAGAGTTGGAAAATAATATTGCTATAATTTTTAAAAACAATATGAAGATGGCAACAAATTGTTTTTATTATATAAAAACAAACTATACAACAATTCCTTTTTTGTTTTGTAACTGTTTTATACATTTAAGTTTACTGTTATTTTTTATATTGTGTAATATAAATATCTTGTATGAGCTAAAATGACCCTTAAGTTGTTGGAAATTCTCCATCGTTAGAAATAAATACAATATATACTATTTTTTATTTCTCACTGATGTTTTATATGTTTTAAAAACAATCCCTAACATCTCAGAAAAAATAAAACCGTTAAAAATAAAAATTAACTTAATTTCATCATAACAAGAAAAGTATGCTATTTACGGTGGATTAAATCCATGAATAATTAAAAGTTTACAAAATTTTCTACAAAAAAATAATATATATCGAAATCGGACCATTGTGAGCAAGGAAACAGACTATGTTACTTTATGAAAAGTAAAGTTGCTAGCGTACCAAAAAACCTATAGAAATAGAAAAATAACTTTATTATGGGACGAAATCTCTTAAGAATAACACAATGATACAGAAAAAAAAGAATTACTTCTGGTCCGAACTATTAAATTAGTTAATAGGGATATAATACAACTTAAGTATACTAATAATATATAGAAAATTAAACAATGAAACTATTTACAAAATGCTTAGAGCTACATACAATACTAATAAGCAGTAAAACAAAAGAAATAAAAAAGAGAGGAGTGAAAACAGTAAATGAAAGATTTATTCATCAAATAGATGAGCACCAATTGAAATATAGCAAGAAGTAAAAAATAAGTAAATAAAAATGTATGCGTTATAACTTTGTAAAAATTAAAACATAATAATAATAATAATAAATAATAATAAGGCTTAGCGAACCCGAAGGTTCGATGCCGACACCACCAATCGCTTGTTACACACCTCCCTCCACCGTTCGCCGTCCAAACCCAGTCCCTTCAGATCGGCTTTAATGCAATCTTCCCATCTTCGCTTCGGTCTACCCCTCGGACGCTTACCATTCGGCACAGCAAATATTAACCTTTTAGGAATTCTCTTGTTACTAAGCCCAACAACTTTACAAGCTCATTTGGTTCGCCGCGATGAAATTTCCTCAATTATATTACCCGGATACATCTCACGCAATTCGGCGTTGTGTAACCGTCTGAACTCTCCGGTTAACTCATCCTTTTTCGGTCCGAATATTCTACGCAATACTTTATTTTAAAAAACCTTAAGACGCTGCTCATCCCTTAATGTAAGCGGCCAAGTTTCGCATCCATAAAGAACTGTAGGTAAGATGATTGTTTTATAGATTCTAATTTTTAAGTTTCGGGACAAGAGGCGCGAACTAAGTAGTTTTGTCACAGAAAAATAACAAGCATTCCCCGCCTTCAGTCTAACCTTAATCTCTTCTTCAATTTCGTTTTTTCTAGTTATCGTAGAACCTAGATACCTAAATTTATCTACCTGTTCAAACATATTACCATCTATATCGATATCACCAGTAGTATCGCCATTTTTGCAGGTAACCATATATTTTGTTTTATCCACGTTTATTTCGAGTCCTAGTTCTTTCCCGGCTAAAAAATTTTAATTTAAAAAATTAAAACATATATAACAAAAATAATAAGAAAATAAACAAATGATGTTTAAGAGCAAAAAATCTTGCATAATCAACATGGCATGAAAAATATACAAGTTCCCATGTACAAGTAAGTATATATAAGTCCTCTTAGGGATAAAAAAAAATATATACATACACACATGTATATATATATATATATATATATATATATATATATATATATATATATATATATATATATACACAAACATCCATGTACATAGACATAACAGTTTTTTAAAGAATTTAATGTTAATTGACACGTGTTTAGCAAGTTTCTGGCTGTTCTGTCTATAGAAATTGGAATAGGAGGGTTTTGAAGGTGGCTAAGGAGGAGGCAAGCCGGATTTTTAAATAGAGGGAATTCCAAAAAGTAGCGGAGCGGCCAATAAAGGAATTTTGGGAAGAGGCAAATCTGTGAAAAGGATTATAAAGTATGTGGGTCTCGAGGTCTAAATAAGCATAAGTACTTATTAAGTGCCTTATCTAGTCTCTGTCTACCATAAGCTTTAATTTCAAATGACTTGAAAGCAGGGTGGATCAAAATGGAGAGCAAATGATTAACTGAAATAGTGATTGAATTCCCAACGGTGATTCAATTTGAGTAAAATACTTGGCACTTTAGGTACTCAGAGTAACATTTGATCATATCTGGTCCCGTGGGACATGGCTTGTGATATAAAAAAAAATCGATATATTTATGTTTAAAATCGTTGTAAGTCAAACATCGATGTTACCGGAAAACATATATTTCCCCTTCAACTTCTCTTACGACTATTATGGTTGCCCTTATTAACCATAGCTCAAGTTAAACAAACAGCTGGAACTTGATGAAGGCAGCGCACTCTGAGCAGTAATTGGAACAGTTATGGCGGTATCTGTACCCGTCAGTTTCCTCCTGTTCCTCATTTGTCTGGCCTCATCTCATTACACTCCTTCTTCTTTCCCCCCTCCCCACCCCTCAGAGCTCTGGTCTGTTCCGCGGTGGAGCTGTCTGGGTGTGGTCGCTTCATTTCTTCAGATATTAGCAAGAAGAGATAACTGATAACCAGGGCTCAAAAGCAATTATTATTATTTAGAAGGTAGTGGAATTTTAATTTTTTAAATTTATTTGCATTATCCCCTACCCAAGGGGTTTGTTCTAGCGATACAATTCAATCTATTATTATAACTGAGGATCCATTAAGAAATAAATTGTAACTAGCCCATACCGGATTCGAATCATCATCGGCAGACTTGAAAATCTTAAATTATTATTATAGTTTATTTTATTTGTCTAAGGAAATTCCTGTACAAATAAATGGTATAATTAACAATGTTAGATCTTGAATCTAGTACTTCATTCAAACATAACATTAACAATGTCCACAGCATTAAGTATGACTAATATAATAACAGATTAGTAAACGATATATATATATATATATATATATATATATATATATATATATATATATATATATATATATATATATATATATATACATAACAATTAGTAAATTTTTTTTTTTTAAATATTCCAGAGGTATAAGACAAATGACTAAATAAATAAGCATTAATATATGTTATATGATTAACTATACCACTTAACAGTTCAATGAATAGAAATGATACAGTTGGTTTATTTTTTTCATAGTGTCTATTTTCAGTATCTCCTCCACACTAGCATCTTTACTGGATTCAATGATAAATGCCTTCAAGTACTTATTTCTCGGTTCGTTGAACTTGATACATTGGATCAGAAAATGAGTTACCGGGTCAGTTACAAGGCAGTTCCATTCACCACATACCTCACTAGATTTAATAGTCAATGTAGCATCTTTTAAGTATACTAGAAAATGTTAACGCTCTAACAAGTTCTATTATCACGACATAAAAATAGTTTGATAATCTCTTTTATAACACACTGTTGCTTATAAAATTATATGTATTGTGAAGAATTAATTTCAGAAATCCTTCCCATCACTAAAATAAATTAAAGATTAAATGTGATAATTAATATTTTGGACAAATTATAATATTCCGGTATTGGTACTGATTGGGAGAACTTGAGGTTGCCGCCGCGCACTTACAAGAGAGGGAGTATCTAGACTTGATATTAGTATTAACTGACCAATATGGAAATCAAACATTCAACATTCAGAAACGGCCAAGTTCCAAATACCTCGGCCATCACTTCTTCCATTGAAGTATAACAGTTATTTTTATAAAAATTAATTATCTTCAATAAATGTTAAATAAAAGTTAATTTTTTTTTTGTCTTTACATCTTCATCCGCACCTGTCATGGTAGTGACAATTAGCAGATTTGCTGTTTAAGTTGAAAATCCCGGTGATCTCCTAATATAGTCATATCATTAGAGTGCTACCATTGGGTAGTTACTCAGCAAGTGTATTCATGTCATTATATCAATTATGTCCAAATTTACTTGATGTATTTATGTAATACAGTTATAAATGTCATAAAGAAATAAAAAAAAAAAAAAAAAAAAAAAAGTTGAAAATGACATGATAGGCATGACGAAGAATGGAGCCCAGCAGCACCTCTTCCCTGGCCTGTTTACATCCTAAAATCAGGAAAGGAGATCTCTCATCCAGCTCCTTTTCAGTCGCCTCCTGATGAGCATTTCAGCTGTGGCCATGTCTTTGATAAGTCCATTGTGATGTCCGTGTAGTTTTAGATGAAATCGGTAGTAAAGAGTACGTATGTGCTGGTCAATGGTTGGTTGTCTTAGGTCGGTATGTAACGTCTTATTGTTGACGTATCAGGGAGTTGCAGTTATTAATCTTAAAATTTTAGATTGAAAGGATTGTAGTTTTTGTAAGTGAGTCTTTTTTGCTGAACCGTAAATCTGTGAGGCGTATGTCCAAATGGGTTTAAGCAGGTAAGTGTATGTATTTAGTTTTTGTCTTATTTTCAATTTTGATTTAGAAAACAGTGATTACAGTATTTTCAGTCGCTTGTTCAAACTCTTTCTTTTCATTTTGACGTGTGGGCCCCAGGTCATCCTTCTGTCAAATATTAGTCCGAGGTAGCGTATACTGTCCGTATGAGGAATTGGATTGTTGCTGACATAAACTGGTGGGCATGTTTCTCGTCGAAGCGTAAATGTTATGTGTTGTGATTTGTTATGATTTAATCTAATTTTCCAGAGTGAATACCAATTTTGTAAATTTAGTAAATGATTTTGTAAATTTAATGAGGCTAGTGTTTTGTTAAAATTGTTGTATCGTCAGCGTAAGTAGCAGTCAATGTTTCAGAGTTGGTAGGCATGTCATGAGTATAGACAATGTAAAGTAAAGGTGTCAATATTGATCCTTGAGACATCTCTGCTGATACTGGTCGAATTGAGGAAATTTCTAAACCCTGTCGGACAGAGAAGAATCTGTCGAAAAGGAAAGATTGGATAATGAGATAGTATGTATTAGGCAGTATGGTTTTGAGTTTGAAAAGAAGTCCCTGGTGCCAGACTTTATCAAATGCCTGGGCAACATCCAGAAATACGCCGGTAGCATATTGCTTTTGCTCCAGCGCTCCATCAATGTAGTCAGTAACTCTGTGTAATTGGTGTGTAGTTGAATGAAATGTACGAAAACCGAATTGATGGTCAGGTATTATTTGTTGGTCTGTCAGTATGTCAACCAGTCTTTTGTATATTAATTTTTCGAAAACTTTGGAGCATATCGGAAGGAGACTGATAGGTCGGTAGGATGAGGGATTGAAAATGTCTTTGTCCCTTTTGTGTATCATCTTGATATGTGAGCATTTCCATTGTAATGGGAAGTTAAAATTAATCTTGGATTTTCATATATTTTGGCCAAAATCAATTCATATTTACTTTTAAAAAATCAAGTTATTTTTTTTCCAAATTACTTTTTTTTAGCATTTTTTGTTAAGGTGTAGATAGTTCGTAATTTTAAGCGTGTTTTTGTATGTAGAGAATTTATATCCTCTTGAAATGCATACATTTCGTTAGAATATTTTTTTAATTGGATATATATATATATAGTTTGCACAATATTCAAGTAATTAAGGTTTCTCATAAGGTTTTGAGTTGTTTTAGATGCGTTTTGTATATATATATATATATATATATATATATATATATAAATAATGAATGGCTGCGTGATAATACTTTTATTTTCAAATATTAAGATATATTAAGTTAAACTAAAAAGATTGAATTATATCCTTAATTTAAAATTATAATTGATCTTTTAGTATATTTCTTTTTAGCCTTGAAAATGGCTTGTAATGTATTTTGAATAGTTGGCATTAAAAGAATAATTCACACTAATATATTACAACATTTTATTTATTTAATTACAGTTTAAGGTGCCATGTACAACCGTTTCTGTTACATAATTACATACAAATAACTTATACATGTATATAATATATACATTTTAGACTGATTTTTAAAAATATTTTTTACCAAACTTAATTTTAAAAAGATATTAATAAAATATCAATTTGCTTTTTAGTTTATTAATAGAATATGAATTCGCTAATGGTTCGAAGAGTTGAGATTTTTTTAATTATTAATTTATAATAAGCTATAATTTATTAATAAATTTTATAATATTAAAAACCACTTCTATAATTTATTTGCATAATGACGTCGTTTGGATTAATGGTTCAGTGCTGGATCAATCCATTTGAAATCACCCACACCGTGTTGCCGAAAACGACATTTGTGCTTTTCTGACAATTCATATTTAAAAAAGTACAAAGGTTTCGTAATTGAAATTTTATCAGCGTAAAATACAGTGAAAGGACTATATATGATAAAAAACTTAAAGTTGACACTCTTTTATTTATTACATTTTTGCAATCCTAAAAGTCACTTTTTTGTCTTCTTTTTTCATGATTTTTTTAAACCTCTTTCCTTTCTTTTTAGGTGAGTTATTGATCAACAGAAATGTAGAAAACTATTCTTAATTATTTCAGTTTTTATTTTGGTTTGATATCTAAAAAATAACTATAGTTACGGCTATTTTCCCAAATATGTTTTCAGTTGAAAAGAAAATTAAAAATGGCGGCCGATAAAAAACAGTGAGTCTCAAAATTTTTTAATTACGGTCCTGAAATCTCAAATAAGTATGGAATAATTGTTAAAAAAATAAAATAAAAATTAACAAAATTAATTCAAATTAGGCGATTTAAAATGGATTGACTCTGCATGCATACATAAAACATTAAAAGGATTTCAGTGATAATATTGTATCTAAGGGTATAGTTATATTAAGAATATTAAAACATAGATCCTTTATTAATATATTAAGGATACATCCTGAAATTTCGATTGTGGACAGAAGGGACTTCGACATGACAGTCAGCAGTGCGTACTGAGAGCTCACTTGAAAACAATCGGCCCCCCTCACTCAATTCCTCAAGGACCTCTCAAGATCTGTGTACTTGCTCTACAGCACTTTTCTAGAGTCGTTGAAATATTAAGACCAAGCAACTTTTTTGTGAAACGGTACATGTCTAACTAATAAAAAATCAAAAAAATATACAGTAAACTAACCTAATTATCAATTTAAATTATATATATTTATTGAAGAGAAGAATAGTTGGGGTGCTCAGTCAAAAAAGGAAGGCAAAAAATAAATTATAATATTTATTTTTTACATATGCCGACGTTTCGACCTGAAGTTCAGGCCTTCATCAGGGCTAAGAAAATAACCAGATAACAAGGTATGAGAAACTTAAGTAATGATGGTAAAAAAGATAATAAAAAATGAGAAAATAAAATAGATTAGATCTAGATAAAATAGATCTAAATAAAAGAAAAATAAAATAGATAGATATAAAGTAAAATGAAATTGTTAGAATAATGACTAAGAAATAAATAATACAGACTGTTACATAGTGTGGAATGATGAAGTAGGCATAATCAAAAAGGGGTGACAAAAGTGTTACATTGGGAATTTTAGAATAAAATGTAAAAACATAAAAAAGAAATATAAAGTTATATAAGAAATTAGAATAAAATAAATAGTAAAATTAAAAACATTGAGAATGGAGTAGTTAGATAGAAAATTGAGATATTGTAAAGTCTATCAAGATGTACAGACAATGTATAATATAATAGAGAGTTAACAACAGAGAAAAGGAATGAAAGGAAGGAGGGAAGAAATTGAGAAAGCTGAAAGAAATAAAAGAAGTGCTACCTTTCTCCTCAAGTGTCAAGGTGAGAATAAAGTCGTTACAAAGAAGGTGGAGAGATAATTCTCTTCATTATCCACGACAGTCAACCAATTACCAATTATGAATATAGTTTTATTGTTTAACTGTTAAAATGGTGGGATATTTTACTGAGGAATCAACTAATTAATTATTAAGTAAGTTTGGTATTTTTACAATCATAATGATGTACGAAACTTCACCAATTGTGATTATTATTATATACGAACATTTTTCGCTGATTTAGCTTATTCGTGGAATGCATAAGAGAGAATGATAGCTATATAAAATGTGAAAGTTGTTGCTGGAGTATACTGTATAGTTGTTTATTATTAATTAAATTCTATCCATAATGCTATTATTCCGTTGATATTTACTGAATCGTATTTTCTATAACAGATCGTGTTAGGACCTTAAATTAGGTCTATGAAAAATATTATTTTAGGCTTAAATGAAAACAACATACCAATGAGCACATACACATATTTTATATATATATATATATATATATATATATATAATATATATATATATATATATATATAGTAGACATGTTGAGCGATTTTTGTGAAATGAAAGTGATAACTTTTATTAAATTATTCATTTTTTAAAAGTTGGTGACAATGAATAAAAAAAAAAATTAGTTTCCTAACATAATTTTTAGTTTTAATTCGAAGAGAGTTAGTTTAAAATAAATTAGTTTTAAATATTAATTTTAAGTCTGCATAAACAAGGTCAATAAAACTACCAGGTTCGCTCACTCAGAGGGAAAATTATGGGGAACAATCGAGCTCTGACGTACCCAATAGACTTATTTTACCCCTCCGACCTTTGTTTCTGGACATTTTAAGATTATTATTTATTTTTCTACATTAAATCAATACTGTATTGCCAAATAACTTATTAATTTATTTATTTGAAATGTGAGAGAAAGGTTGATTTGATATCTGGTTTATTCTGAAGCAAATAAACTGTAATTTAACAAGTTGGTGTATGATTGTTTGTAAAATACCACAACAATATTTTTTAAATATTTCATATAAATACAGAGCATAATATAAAATAATATAAATATTAATAAAGAAAAGAAAAGGTATTTAATCTAAATTTTTTTTTTAACACTTATTAAAAACACTTTATTCAGAAATATTACAATTTGTCACAGTTAAGGACACTTATAATAGAGTTCAGAGATTGCATTCATACCGTAATCTAAAATTAAAGAAGCGTTTTCTTTCCGTGAATTTTTGTAAATATTACATTTTTATGTCATAAGTAATCTTATGCAGTGATTTTTTTCTCAAGTTTTTTGTCTTTGATTTTATGTTTTCTTGGTTGTAAAAATTTGATTCTAATAAATACCCGTTGCTGAAAGAAAGCCTTTAGCAGTTCATCATTAATTTCTACATTTTATTTTCTAAGAAAAAGATTAGTAATTTTTGTTTACAATATTTTTACATTTAAATTTTAAAATAAAATCTTTTCTTCGTGCACCCTAAAAAAAAGTATGAAATGAAGTTTTGTTTTCCATCTTCTTTGCGTCAATTAGATTATTGTTGTTTTTCTGAAAACCTATTAAACAATAAATATGATTTAAAGTAATTGTCGTAGCATAATTAACATTACCATAATAGCAGTTGTCATTACTATATACATTAACACTGGCTTCATCACCAGTAAATTGGTTGAGAGAGTAGCGCAGGGATCTCTTAAAGTCCCGTTTTTCCTTCTATAGTTAGAGGGAGAAACCAGGCTTTGGGTTCCCTGCTTGATTGTATATATTGTATATACGTATGACTGTGTTTTTAATTTACTTATCTTTAGGTTATTTTTTTTTATTGTGCATAGTTTTTTATTATTATTTAGTTATTATTTTACTTTTGTTAATTTTATATTTTCTGTATATATGGTGTGAATATGTTCATTTATCACTATAATCATTGTTCATGCGACAGAATATTATATGTCTAAATAAAAAAGAAAACAAAATATATATATACATCAAAATTTTGAAATCTAAAGGAGATCAAATCTAATTCTTTCGAACCATTTAATGCATTCTTAAGGGCATGAGGAAACTATTCTTAATTAATATAAATATATATTTTGTTTTTATTCCACCTGAATAGTTTTTAATAATCAAATTTATTTTTTGTTTATCGAGTTTCTCAAATTGACCAGCAATCATGAAATTACCCATAACATTAGTATTTATTTTTTATTTTATTTCACTTTTTTAAAAAAGTATATTATTTTTTTTATTTATTTATTGAGTATTACAACAACCTGTCACATGGACACAAGTTATAGTGAGGTAGAATAACATTCACACTATATGAACGAAAAATATAAAATAAATAGAAGCAAAATAACAATAAATAATAATCAAAAAGTATATACAATAAATAAAATAAAATAACCTAAAAATAAGATAATTAAAACTAAGCAAAAAACACATGCATACCAATATACAATATGTACAATCAGGCGAGGGAACTCTAGAAGAGAACCCTGCGCTATTCTCTCAACCGCTTCAATGGTACTAAAGCCAGCGGAGATTGATAGAGAGCACATTTTTTTAAAATAAAAAAAAATAAAAATATAACGTGCAGTTATTTATGCTTAGAAAGAAGTAAAATGAATGACAATTCTGATAATATTATCGATTAATTATTATACTATTTCAATGTGGTATGGATTACCAGAGCCACTAAGAGAATAATAAAAGGTAATCAAAGAGGCATAGGTGTGGATGGAGGAGGCAGTGGTGCTGACAGAGGCGCTCTCTACACAACACTCCAAAACCGAATAAAACTCCTTCACAGTTCCCAGCCCTGTTCACAACTCACACTGGCAAAGTTAAATGAATTTTTTTTTGTCCACTGCCTCCTAGCACGATGGGTTACCGACTTTTTTATTTTTGTTCATTCCTGAATACAGCTGGATATTCTCTCCCTCGTGTGAAAAAAGAAGTTTAGTCAATTTACCTATATTTCCTCGATAGTCACAAAACTATATGATCAAAACGTCAGGAAACAATTATCTGCTAATCCATCTAATTATCTTCCATCAGTTAGTAAGAGATCTTTCCTTTTTTCGAGGCCTAAAGCTGATTATTGCAAATCATTAGTTTTTAATTCCTTTAAAAACAAATTAAAGACATTTTTAGTATTTTTTTTCTTTTTAATGTGAACTTGCCCTAAACACAAGGAACATTGAAAATCATTTTAAGAAGCCTTAATATACCATTTGTCCTACATCTTATCTCAGAAAAATATTCCAAATTTCACCAGAACCTTACATGTCATCCTAAACCACTTGCACGAACCCTTTCTAGCACCACCCATCTCTTTAATTTTAATCCTCCAAAAAGGTTAAAATGGCAGTGGCCCCACGACCTTTTGTATGAATGAAAAAATAATTTTATTCTGGGACTACAGTCCCCTAAGAATAATAACAGAATCACAGTATTAAGTTATTAACCTAGCTTAGATGAATACATAATGATACCTAATTAACTGTTGGTTATTATTGCAACTGTGCAGTTGATTGAATTAAACAGTACGTTTCGCGCTACAGTCTATAGAAAAACCTGTTTTTCATTTAAAGTGCAGCAGCTATTGCGCATGTAACACCAAATTTGTGTCACAGGCATCAGTAGTCAAAACCATACAAAATAAAAAAGAAGCAACAAAATCGGTTCACTAGTTAACGAGAAAATCTTGGCACAGACAGACTAATGGCTAAAAATGTGTTTTTTGGACTCAGCGGGTTCTGAAACGTATAGATCCATCTAAAACCGCAAATCAGAAATTTGTTTCGATCGCGATACTTTCCTTAACTAGTATAAGTAGGGAAGTAAAAATATCAATTATTAAGTATTTTGAAGGCGTTATAAAATTTTAATTGAATATTCCTTAATGCAATTTAGTAAGTTTCTCCCGGACTTACCGCAATTTTATTTTTTAGATGTTTTCTATTTTTATAGGATTTTGATTCTTATGTTAGCATTTAAGAAATGCAAGTATCTTTGCATCCCTTGAAAAAAAAAAAAATAGTTAAAATAAATTTATATTCACACCAATTTTTAAAAAAAATATATTTAAGTTCGTTTTTAAATGGTTTCATCGGATTCTTTGAATGATGTTAGATAAAAATCGATACTAATCTTGATATATAAAAAAAATCGATTAGGATTCACTTGAGAAATAACCTAGCTATATGATATCAATAATTCAGATTTCTATCAGAAATGAAAGTTATGAAACTTCGCAAAAATGTTTTGTAGTTGATCACCTTTGATATATTTACTCAATGGTGTAGGCAATCGTGAAGTTCCTCATGCAGCCGCTGGAGGGCGGGTCGCTAGAGACAGCTTTGTGCCAGCATGAAAAATCACTTTGGCCCACTCAGAGATTCTCACCAATCGAGGATTCTCTCGCCGGTGGGTTTCGACAAAGCACTCAGTGATCTAGAATATTTGAGTCCCCAGCAAATAGCTTCGTCTTTTTTTTTTTTTTTTGAAACAATTAGAAAAATCAATTTGTGCGTGTGTGGCAAGACATATGCTAAATATTCTAACTTTCATTTAATATTTAAGATTTCAAAGTTCAACATACAAAAAAAAAATCTGGTATGTCCACTCACACGACATTCCTATGTATTTCAGAACAGTTTTTGTATCTTTAAATATGCCCAAAAAGAAAAAAAAATCTGGTGCGCGCAACACACAACTTTCACTTACCGCTCTAATTTGAATAGAAATTATTATT
Source organism: Nezara viridula (assembly GCA_928085145.1). Classification (NCBI taxonomy): domain Eukaryota; kingdom Metazoa; phylum Arthropoda; class Insecta; order Hemiptera; family Pentatomidae; genus Nezara; species Nezara viridula. The sequence continues at coordinate 173,244,992 of OV725079.1, read as the reverse complement.
CTGGCAAACCTGGGCTATTATAAAATGTTTTTAAGTGCATTTTAAACGGAGCTAAAGCTTAAAGCTTTCAAATAAAAAGTAATTAAGACCATTATAATTACAAAATGTCTGTTTAATATATCGACGATAAGCAATAAAAATCTAGTCACTCCATCTACTTTTATAAACTACACAACTTTCTTTGCTTTTATAAACCACAGAATGACTAACTTCAATTTCAACATTTTTGAGTAATGTCATTTTAGTGATATTTTTAGCTGAAAAAGTTATCTATTCAGAAAATGAGTAATTTGATTCCGGAGGTGGTGATTGTAGTGTTGAAATATAGAACTGAGAATAAAGGTATAAATTTAGCTACTTATTTCTTAGGAAAGATACTTTATTAAATACCTGTAGAAAAAAGGTTTTTTTTAGTCTCAAGAATTAAAAAAGTATATTTTAAATCTTTCCTCCTAATTTTCCGATTTCAACGACTTTTATTGTTTTTTTGGGAAATTCCATCAACTTTTAAAAAACCATTTTTGAGAAAATTGTAAAAATGTGTTTCAGCGTTCATATAAAGTGGCACTTCCGATTAGCCGATTTTAACAAAAAAGTAGCTGTCACATCCGGCCCATATACAAACCTTAAATACTTAATATCAGTTTCGTACTACTTTTCGTTTATGAGCTAGACTGTTAACACACAGACCATTTTGCGACACTTGGTTATTTGGACTCAGGGGACCTCAAAACTTGTATTTCCGTTGAAAACTGAGATTCGAAAATTTTCACGATCGCAATACTTACCCTTACTGATTATTACATATATACGTAAGTGAAAGTAAAAAATTGAATTACATCCATTTTCCTGAAAATTGATCAAAGAAAAGATTTGAGTACGATTTATTTGATAAACTAAAGCAATGTAAACTGGCTTAAGGTAGATCAGTGTAAACATTTCAATACACTCTTATATTCTTAATCAAAAACTTTTTTACCTTAGCCCAATTTCGTCAAACAATAATTTCTGTTAGAATTCGAGAGAAAACTAGTGTGATGAGGGCAACAGAGTTTCTTACTTTCACTTACTTTTCTTTATTTTCTAGCATTGACCGCACATTAACTCGTATTCTTACATACAAAAATGAATAGCTATAACTTCGTTAATAGTTGCCCGAAATGAACGATTTTTAAATAGTTTTGTAGAGAATATGACCACCTTCAAAAAACAGGCTAAACGGTGTTCTCTCGGGAGCTCTGAAACATAGAGATCAGTCGAAAACTGGATATCGGAAATTTGAATTCCAGATGAGGAGTGAATTCTGAAATTCGTTGGTAGAACTCAAAGCTGTTTTTCACGAAAGTATGAGGCTTTTCCGGATTAAGCGAAGAAACTGTTTTTTAACCTCTTCCGGCAGTACTAAATGAAATGTTCTGATAAAAATCTACAACCTAGATCGAATTGTTAGCTTATGAAATAAGTATTACTGCAATATTTAGTAAGTGTTTATTTACCGCACCCTCGACCAATTTCTCTTCAAATTTTTCGATAGTATTTCTTGAGTTTTAGAACTGATGCTGGTTAATGTATTATGGAAAAATCTGAATGAAATAGTTTAGGGAATTTTAATTTAATTTTTCTTTTATAAACTGAATATCATTAAAAATAAATAAATATTTCATTCCTGCTGGAGTAGTGTAAGTTTCCCTAAAACATACAAAGTAAAAAAAAAATTGTTTGTTTATAACTATCTAACTTAAGACGCTATCTCACAAGTCATCTTTTTTATTATACATATAGAGTGGATCCATAAGTTCGTTCAATTTTTGTTGGTAGTGCGAATTTTATTAACATATCTCCAGTTCTCTTTGCCTTATATGACAATAATGATACTTATCGAAAAGGTTAAAGTCCGTTCTTCGAAACTGTTGTGTTTGGTTTCATTTGCATCAGTTTCATTTGTGCATTCAGTAAATATGTCAAATGATAAAGTGCATTTTCGGTATTTTTTGCTTTTTTATTTCAAAAAAGGAAAGCGAGCTTCGAAGATCCACCAAAAGATATGTAATTTTAAGATGCCTTAAAAGAAAGTACTGCTCAAAAATCGTTTTCAGAATTTCGTTTTGCAGATAGGTGTCTCGAAGATGTTTTTAAACCAGCTTGGCTACGTCTCCCGCTCCGATGTTTGGGGGCCACACAAAATGACAGTGGTAATTCTGGCCAACCGAATATTAATCTGCAACTCTCTTCTGTACCGGCACTAAATGGATCCATTCTCAATTGGATTGTGACGTGAAAGTCATCTGCGACAATGTAGTACGCATGAGATATTGGAAAACCGCTGACGACCGCCTAATGCCACCGCGAAGGCTGGAAAAGATTTTTCTCTCTATATGGTGGGATTATTGCAGAAACAACAAGATTTAGTCAATCGTAAAGTTGTCATCTTCCACCATTACAACGCCAGACCACACTCCACAATAATCACACAGTAAAAGTTAGCGCAACTTGGATGGAATGTTTTATTACATCCACTGTATTCACCAGACCTTGCAACATCCGACTACCACTTATTCTAGTCTCTCCGGAAATTCCTCAACGGGAAATCGTTCGCTGATGGAAGATATCTGAAAACGTATCTCGATCAGTTTTTCGTTTCTAAGCCCCAGAATTGTCAGAATGATAGCAAGAGGTCATTAATAAAAACGGCAAATACATTGCAGAATAAAATGTATACTTTATATGAAAAAAAAGCCGAACCCTTTCACCCTTTCAAAAACCGAACGAAGTTTGGATCCACCCAATATCTATATATATTTAGAGATGATTATAATATAGTATTATAGAGATATGTTTTTGGAATACTATCTATAACATAATTATATATTATAATTCTTTATGTTATTATATTATAATTCCTTCAAATCCATTCTTTGCGAGGAACTCTTTCCATTACCGAGACAAGAAGAACAATCGTTAAGAGGGAAAAGGTAAGATGGGACGAGGAGGAAATCCGGTGAAACTAGAGCACTGAGAAGAGTCAGCTAATTCCCTGGCAGGGAGCGCCCTTTGGTCCCGTGTGTTGGGGCCGATAGTGATTCTATTAAAGGTCTCGGGGCTAATGTGTTTAGTTCATGCTCTCCCTTCGTTCCGCGTCCATTCTCTCTCTTAATAGCTTGTAATTCCCTCCATTACGTGATGGAGGCTTAATATGACACAATGGCCATGGGCTATGGGGAAATACTCAGCATCACTCATACGGTTAGTTCACTTCTATAATCAAGTGCTCCATCAGTTATTATAAAATCATTATAAAAAATCCAACTGTTATATGCAAAACTGGACTTTTAAGGTGAATATCATGAATATCAATGTATCCTACATATGTAACAAACAATCTAAATTCTGAATTAATAACAACACAAAAGCTAAATTTAAATTAAATTTGTATTATAGTATAATAATTATTTATTGGATTGGAAAATAAGTTCTTACACTTCTTATCTGATTAATTAATACCTAAGGTGGATTGTTCATCCTGTTTGTAATATGTCATCAACTGCATCTGTTAACTCTTGTTGAAACTAGATTAGTATTGTGTTTCTGTCAAAATTTGTTTGCCAAATTTCATTCAAGAAATTTTGACATCAATAATGATCAACGGTCTGGTCTCCCACATGAAATTGAAACGAGTAATGTTAAGGCCATTGTATGATCAAAATTCCACCCAATTAGTGAGAGAGATTGTTATGACCCTAAATTTGCACATGTTTCCAGGCTTAATGTTTGGGTCCCCCATACGATTTTTTTTTCGAGTCACAAAAGATGTAATTACTTCCATACGACTTTAGCTATCTACAAGAAATTTAGCAGAAATTTAGGACCGCATAAACTAAATCAAAATGACATCAACAGGACCTTCGTAAACAAACTACAAATGGAGATAACAAATAAAAATCTGTAAGGAGTTTTTTGTTTATTTATTCCTTATGTGGGCATTCAATCAAAAACCCATTCAGTTTAAAAAAAAAAAAACTGCAGACATTCTATAAACATGGCAATATGCGGATAGTGGAAAGATGGGAAAAAGTTATATTAAATAATGGTCAATATATTGTAGATTAAAATCAATTTTATGCCGATAATACATTGAAATTTATTGCACGCTGAAAAATCGAAAAGACTTATTTGCCAACCCAATGTTATTGACTAGGGTCGCCCAGTGGTCGAAACTTGACCATAATCATTATTGAATATTTAAGGAAAACATAAATTAATTTGTATGTTTGCTAATAGTATACTAATACTCTTATATATTCATAGATTTATATGTATGTATTACAAATGTACTTATTTGCAAAGAAACAGCGAAGTGCCATTTGTGTATGTTTTATGTTGTAGGCAAATTAAATGTGAATCCATTGTAACATTTTCAAAAAAATATTCTCACTAACTTTCCTTACTCGTTGAAAATTAGAGGTAAAAAAAAATATTTTTTTTTCGATTACTATTCGGCGGTTGGCATTGTTTAATGATTGCCTGCACAAGATATACTTTTCTAAAAGTTAGAAAATGACTGATATTAATCTGCTCTTCAAGCGAGGAGGCAATAAGAAGCAATAAGCCAAGTGTTATAGGCCTATATGTCTCCTCCTTATCATGAGTAAATTATTGGAGACCTGGTTGATGACGAGTCTATGACCAGTCTACTCTATGGCGAGCCATCCACGGCAGTACGGATCTACAGTGAGTACGCCATAACATTGAAAAAATATGTCATGCTTCTCCTGTTCAATATATCTTCCGTCTTTGATAGCGTCTGGTGGCCGAGAGTACTTCAGCAGTTGCACAAGTATGAGACTCCCAGCAACTTATATGTCTTTTAAGGAGACACCTCCAGGACCGAAAATTGAAGATAAAAGGTAGGTTGTTTGAAGTACAAGAGTTGATGGAAAGAAGTTGTCCGCAGGGCTCAGTTATCGGTCGAGACCTGTGGAGATGAGTTACTGAGGGTGCTAGAATAGGAGCGGTTACCCGCCACAGCTTATGTAGACGATCTGGCCGTTGTAGTGGCCTCACACAGAAGAACCAGGTTAAAAGAAGAAGCTGAACGGTGTACCAAATTAGTAGGAGGGTGGTGCGACAAAAAGAAGATGAAGATGGCGGCTCCTAGGACCCAGTCCATTATTTTAAGGGGTAAGACCGACAGGGCCCACCCTACTACTCTCAGAATAGAAGGAGAAAGGATACGTCCAAGTGAGGCTGTTACTTACCTTGGTATAAGAATTGGAAGAAATTTCAACGTTACGGCTCACTTGGGCTACATGGAAAGTAGGGTGGCCCTGGCTCTCAATGGACTTAGTCGCATCGGGGAATCATTTTAGGTTCTCAGGTACCCAGCCACTTTGACTATTTATAAGGGAGTCATTATGGGCATCCTGAGATATGTCTCTCCTGCGGCGAGTTATCATATTTCGCACCAACAGAAGAAAAGATTTTTCTTCTTGGAAAAGTGTTTTTCCAGGTTCCAGGTCTTCTGATGGTTCTGCTACGGGTCACTAGAGTGTACCGGACAGTGTCTCATGAGGACAGGTCTTAGCCGGAACTACAACCATTGTTCTTCTCCTACGAGAAAACTACTTTCGGCACATGATCAAGAGGGAAGGCCTCTTGTATCTACGGGTGAATCTTCGTGTGAGGATCAGTGAAGACCCTAATATATAGAAGAGCATTCTTCGGGAGAAAACGCTAAAAGAATAGAATCAGCGGTGGGTGAGGACGTGAAAAAACTGTTACTTCATTGCACATAGAGTGAAAGAAGTGATAAAAAATAATGGCTTGGCTGAACGATATTGAACTAAGTTATTAGAAATATTTAAAAAGAAGCGAGGTGTATCATTTTAGCTGTGAAGGAATAATAGTTAGATATTTTAAGTTTACTGAGTTTGTAGATATTTAAATTGAAATTATAAATGAATCTATTAACATGACCAGGGCGAATTATTTGGAATCGGGCTACGCTAAGAAAATACTTCCCCACCGTTGGTTCAAGAATGGAATAGACATGTGTTCTCCCGGATTATAGGGTCAAATAGTTCCTCACAGGGCATGGGGGTTTCCAAGCAAAGCTCGTTGAATATGGTAAGAATATTGATCCCCTATGCCCAAGTTCCAGAGTAGCGTAGACCACCCAGCATATCGTCCTTGTCTGTACCTCTTTTGAGGCACTGAGGGCCAAGTTGTTGAGGGAAACAGGGCTTAACGTTTAGACGGTGAGCGATCTCCCTTAACTAATGACTAAGGAGAACTTCTCGTGCTGCAAGATCTTCGTACACAGGTGGAAGGAACTCGTTGGTTCAATCCTTCTTTCATTGGAAAGAAGAGATGGATCTGCATCCGGAAGACAGCCAGAGAGTATGGAAGAGGACGTCGGCTGAAAAGAAGAGCAGGCTGTGTCTGTGAGTTGTAAGGCATTGCTGCATAACACCCATATTGCCTTAGCGGCAGGGTGGGTTTAAATTAAATAAATGAGTGTGCTATATTATAACAATGGAGATAATAATAACATCCTTTGTTTAGGACTAAACTTATAAAGGGTATTTATGAAATAGGAGAGTGGAATATTGATTAGGTAGCCAGGGTGAGAGTACAGAGATAGCGGAGGTTTTCCAATAAGCCATATCGAAGGACTGCTTCTATCTCCGGCTATTGAATGCCGCCGGACCTTCAATGTATCGCTTCTCTCTCGTCCTTAATATTCAGCAGGAGTAGCCGTATATTCAGTCAGGGCTAACTTGATTTTGTATACGATAAAATATAATAAGATTTTATAAGCATTTATTTATGTGGAAAGAACTTTTAATATTTATTAAAAGAGTGGATTGATTGAATGCCTTCAATATTCAAAAATTACCTCTGAAAGTCAGAACGTCACTTCCAGACAATAACGCTACGAATCGGAAAAAAATTTAAAGCCACGAGGATGACAAATATGTAGTTCATATATAGGCTTGCTGACGTGTTGCTATGTTCCTCATTTGTTTCTATTAAATGTATTTAATATTTATATCTGTATTTATATCGGTTTCAAAAGGGAACAGATCAACTGAAAAATATATGAATTATGTATTTAAAGGTTAGATACCACAGACCCCCTACTGTAGTATCCTAGATTGATTAATATACTTCTTATTGAATTCTTTTCGAAAGTTATCGTGTTTACAAATTTACTATTTGTTTCTATAATTAATCGGTGGCATGCATGGGAGATTGTAAAATTACTAAGATGTTATAATAACGAATATATTTATAAATTTAAACAAAACCAAAACATATATAAATGAGTAGTAGAGAATCATATTAGATGAGAACGCTATTTTGGATAGGACTGCTTGAAGTTACTAATGATCTATTGGTTCTATTAATGATTGCCAACACAAGTTACATATGTATAAATAAATGAATGTTACGACTTCTCTAGCTGTCTGTCTCTCTTCTCCTGGCTGCCTTCCTAGATTGACTCCCAGCTGTCTCGTTATGGAGTCTTCAGTCCATCTTGCTCTCTCAGGCCATCTTCCTTAAGTGTTCTCTTTCCAACCTTTCTGTCATCCCCTCTCTTTTGTAGTTTCTCTGATTGGCTGATGTTATCCGAGCATAAGGGATGACCACGCCCCGCAAGCCGTTTCCAGCAGGTATATATTTCTACGTTTTTCTGTTCCTTCGATCCTCTTTAAACACTCCCACGTAAGACCGTTGACGGTCCATCGGTGTTCTTACCGCCCTTTATCCTTAAGTGTTTTATTGCATCTTACAAAAGGTTGCACTCAATAGTGGGTCGTTACTCTCCCTCATGTAGCCGTCCAGATATTAGTGTTAGCAATGCTTATTTAGAATATATTTATTAATTGGAAATGATTAACTATATTCCACAGGTGATTCTTACAATACATAGCAGTTTTGACCCATTATGATTCATCATCAGGATTAAAAATAAAAAAAATATATAAAAAATAAAATATAGATAGAAGTTTATATATATGTAACATAGTGGCTATATAAACATAATACACCAATAAATCTTTGTTGTCGGTGCTTTATGAATTTACTTACGTTTCATGTATATATTTCTTTTACTTACAATTTATTTAATTTTGCTACGAATTTCTGTATTTTATTTAATTTTAGCTCTAAGTTACGTTTCATTGGTTTATTATAGTTTTTGCCTTTGTTATATAAATGTAAATTTTTTTTTAAATTTATTTATTTACTTATTTTTTATTGTATCGTATACATGGTATGAATGTGCCTCACTCAGCTTTAGTACTCAGTGCCCTCAAGTGTGGCAAAATGTATTATTCCTCAACAAACAGATAAAAAAAAAAATTAATTACGTTTCATAGAGAAAGAAAATTGTTGTTTATTTGTTTTTAATATATAATTAAATGGAAAAAGATTGCCAATATCTAGATTGAAAACGATTCAGTTTTCGTAAATAAAAAATTTGTTGGTTAGGATTATTTATTATTTATTTATAACAATGGTGGAGCTCCTTAACCTCCTACGGGTCATTTTAGCCCTAACAAAATATTTATTTTACATCAGATGAAATTTAACAATAAATTGAAAGCATAAAATATTTAAAACAAAAAAAAAAGATTCAGCAAAATTTGTTGTATAGGTGCGTTATTTGAAGAAATGTAAAGACTTTTTTTTTGCCAATTTGGTGCTATTTTTCAGAGTTTCAGTTATATCGTTCTCAAATTCAACTTTATTCCGTTGTGTTTCATATGCATAACATTCAGTCACAATGTGCCTGACCGTTAAATTGACCCCACTGAGGGGAGGGGGCGTCCCCTTTGTCATTGGTTAAGATTTAGATGAAGCTATTCATGATGTTAATATTTTGATAAAAATGGATCTGTTCCACTGAATACTATAAATGGATTAACTAAAAATGATATAAATTCTACTTCCAATTAGTATTACAATTTTTAAATTTGTTATGGGTACACCTCTGGAATTTTTCCATTCTTTTCTTGATTTCTTATTAGAAATACAACATTGCAGAGATGAATTCCATTTTTATAAAAAATAAATAATTTATGAAATAAATGAATTAAAATAAATAAGTACTCACATAGTTGTCAATGAGATCCGGATGGTTGGTTTGGATACCATCGTCGAGAATCGACACCACTACACCCTTGCCGGTGTACCCTTTGGCCCAGGCGGGACCGACGTTCATGTCCAACCCATCTTCAGCACCTCCATTCTGTAACAAAAATTCGAAATTTGTGAACTTATTCGCAAACTATAAAAAAAGTAATTATTTAAAGAAATCTCTGGCTAATAAAAATTATCGAATAGAATTCAACACACACACACACATATAGTCGTTCACAGTTAAAATGATACAACTCAATATTTACAGTAATCATTGAATAAATAAATGAGCCGTTTATTTTGAAACTGGCCTAACTTCGTTTTTCAATTTTTTGCCGGTTACCATGGTTACATGTACAACTTCATACTGTATATATCAGTATAACATTTCAGGTTGCTTATATTCGGAGCAAATACGATAGATTTTTGACACATAAATTTTCAGAATTAGTTCAATAACTGAACCGTGTAGTTTGAAAGTGGACTAACTCCATTTAAGAAAGAATAATTTACTGTTCGTTCCCCGAGATTATTAAAAAGAGTCGGAAAAATAATAATTTTATTGTAAATGAAATGAGACAAAAAGATTTTGTACTAACAAAATTGTTAGAAGAAGCAACAATTTTTAAGAGGTTAAGGAATTCTGATAGAGAATCAGTAAACTGGTCACAAATAATTTGGATGAGTTTTATTAGAAACGAACCGTATAAAATGTTTTATAAGACAACAATGAATGAGAATGAAAATTTTAAAGTCCTGAATTTATTACCACGTCGGGGTAGACCAAGAAAATTATCAGACAAATTACAACAACAAAATTGACCTATTGCGATATATACCACCGGAACATCATGACTACTTCAAATCCCTTTCACACTCGTAAAATGTAGATGAATAGTAAATTGTTTGTTGATAAAATATTTGTAATTTTGTATGTTCTGTAATTAAAAAATGATTTGAATCGCATAGATTGTGTTTTAGAGATATGTAAAATAAATTGAATATTGTGTTTTTCAATTTAATAATTGTTACTATTTTATTTAGTCAATGCAATAAGTCCAACGGTATTGTTCACCAGCTGTATATAGATTTTAAAAAGGCTTACGATTCTATTGACCGCCAGAAACTGTATAATATCCTAATCGAGCAGGGGATTTCTAAAAAATTAGTAAATCTAGTCAGGATGTGCTTGACGGAGACACTCAATAAAGTTAGAATCGGTAATAATCTGTCCGAAAAATTTGAGGTTCGTTCTGGTTTAAAACAGGGGGATTCCCTTTCGCCTGCACTGTTCAATTTGGCATAGAACATGCCATTAGGGATGTAATGCATACCGAGAACGGGTTGGATCTGGGTGGGACAACATCCGTGCTGGGCTATGCTGATGATCTGGTACTGTTAAGCGAAGACCTTGAAACTATAAAACTAAATACGATAACGTTAATGAAAGCCGGTAAAGAACTAGGACTCGAAATAAACGTGGATAAAACAAAATATATGGTTAGCTGCAAAAATGGCGATACTACTGGTGATATCGATATAGATGGTAATATGTTTGAGCAGGTAGATAAGTTTAGGTATATAGGTTCTACGATAACTAGGAAAAACGAAATTGAAGAAGAAATTAAGGTTAGACTGAAGGCGGGAAATGTTTGTTATTTTTCTGTGACAAAACTACTTAGTTCGCGCCTTTTGTCCCGAAACTTAAAAATTAGAATCTATAAAACAATTATCTTGCCTACAGTTCTTTATGGGTGCGAAACTTGGCCGCTTACATTAAGGGATGAGCAGCGTCTTAAGGTTTTTGAAAATAAAGTATTGCGTAGAATATTCGGACCGAAGAAGGATGAGTTAACCGGAGAGTTCAGACGGTTACACAACGCCGAATTGCGTGAACTGTATCCGAATAATATAATTGAGGTAATTTCATCGCGGCGAATCAAATGGGCTTGTAAAGTTGTTGGACTTAGTAACGAGAGAATTCCTAAAAGGTTAATATTTGTTGTGCCGAATGGTAAGCGTCCGACGGGTAGACCGAAGCGAAGGTGGGAAGATTGCATTAAAGCTGATCTGAAGGGACTGGGTTTGGACGGCGAACGGTGGAGGGAGGTGTGTAATAAGCGATTGGTGGTGTCGGCATCGAACCTTCGGGTTCGCTAAGCCTTTCTATTATTTATTATTATTATTATTATTATTTTAATAATAACCATAAATTTAACACCCTTAGATACACTTAAGCAGTATGAATCATTAATATCCTATACTTATATTTTTAAATTCATTGAAAAGCAAACCCTTAAATATCTCGATTCGAAGATAAATGAAGATAGGCCACTTTCAAAATAAACGGCTCAAATAGTTCTATTTACATTACATTGAACATAATAATTTATAGTCATCAGTAAACTTCCCATTAATATGTTATTTTATTGTTCTCATGTTAAGTTTTCTATTCTTTTCTTATATTCAGTTTCTTAGTATTTGATGTACGGCGGCTTCTGGTGTAGAAAATCTTCACTTTATAGTGGAAATATTCACATGGTAAAGAAAATAATCATGTTTGAGGAGAAACTTGAAATTTTTTTTTTTAAATCTGGGATTAAAAAACAAATTTAGTTTTTATAAGAGCTTGTTCATGTAATTATTTCTAATTTGAGCATAATAAACAAAAACGTTTTTATCAGGTTAAAGACCCCAAACAATGTTCCATTTTATTTAAGGAATGGCTATTTTAAAATTGCTCCAAATTATTAAAACTCCACTAGAATCAATAGATGTTATTGTAAGAACATTTATTACAATCTCCAAATTTAACCTATGGGTAAAATTGGAGATAGAAATTAGAAAACAGTAAATTTCTAAAGCAAATTAAAAAAAAAATAAATAAAATCTCCTCGAAGAGTTGAACAGGCTCAGTCCAAAATTCACTAAAAAGCTATTCTTACAAACAGACTTCATTACAAACAGACTGAAACAATTTATAAAAAATAATGGCTGGGCTGAAATATATTGAACTAAATTATTAGTAATATTTAAAAAGAAGTGAGGTGTATCATTTTGGCAGGTAAATATTTTTATAATTGAATATTTTAATTTTACTGATTTTATACATATTTAAATTTAGATTATAAATGAATCTGTTAAATAGTTTCTGGTTTTATTTGTTTTCGTCCGTGGTACAGATCCCTTTTTTTATGGAATTATTAACATCCGCCTAAAACTTCGTATCTAGTTTCATCTCATCGTAACCAACAACGATTTTATTTAAGAAAACTCTTGGAATTAGGACGTTTTCAATCTGCAAAAGATCAAGCTTTGTCTATTTAATTAGGTACTAAAAACTCGTAAATAGCCATTTTCTTTTTACTTGGATCGTAAGATAATTTTATCTCAAAATCGTTAAAATGGTGGCCTTTAAAAATATCTCTTTGGCGTGACCTACACCCTCAATTTGTTTAAATAATGAGGTTATACAGGAAAGACGACCCAATATTTTTATAGGCCACGTTTTCTATCGATTTTGTGATCAAATTATCTTAACATCCAAGTAGAAAGCAAATGGGTATTTACGAGTTCTTAATACCTAATCAAATAGACAAAGTTTGCCCTCCTCCATATTAAAAACGCTCCAATTCCGAGAGTTTTCTTAAATAAAATAGTTGTAGGTTACGATGAGATGAAATTATTTATGAAGTTTCAGGCGAATGTTAAAAATTCGATAAAAAGGGGCCTGTACTATGGACTATTTATTGTAACCTTTTAATCATTTTTCTCTATTTTTCTATTCGGTGTATCTAATACAATGCAAGCCACCATATATATATATTTACAGTACAATACAATAATAAATTAGAATAATGAATTTTTATTACTTAAAATTAGAAAACTACAAGGGGGGGAGTTGACTTAAACAACAATTTTAACTTCTTAAATCATATTTGTTTACTTTTTTTTTTCTTTTATTTACTTTATTCATCAGTATTATTTATTTACTTTTTATATTTATATTTATTTCTCTATTATGTGTATATATTGTATGAATGAGAAGTCTTACCCCTAATACTTATAGCCCTCCAGCAGTGGCTGATTGTATTATTATTATTATTATTCAATGAATGGATTAAAAAAAAAAACTTCTTAAATTAACATTTTAAACTTTTTCATGGAAATAAAGTATCATTGATAACAACAGAATATATGTATTTGTATTTATATTTTAAGTATTAAATAATATTGGGAATTTACTGGGGATTAAAAAGGAGAACATTTCCATATGGTCTTTCTTCGATAATTTTTTTTTCCAGTTTGGTTTTTGCTATTGGTGTTTTCAAAATGATGCAACGTTCAACATCACCTGAAACTGTTTGTATATCGAACTAAATGACTTTTTCAAGATGAAATGTATATATATTTTAGCTCAGTCTGTAGTTTTGGGCTTTCTCAGTAATCCCATTCCAACCTTCCTTTAATAGGAAACACTGTTTTTCAACACCCAAATATACCTAGAATATTTCGTAACTCTGTTATCCAGTTAAAAGGAAGCTTGGTGAATTGTACAATCTTGTTGAGGATAAGGTAAATGTTTTTGTACAAATCATCATCTGGCATTCCTAAACTTCGTTGCCACCAACAGAGCATTGCTTTTCAGGACTTTTATTTGAGTGCGAGGTCGTCCAATGGTTACATGTAATAATTATAAACAATTAAAAAAAAAAGAATAAATATTATTAAAATTAATGAACTTAGACGAAAAAAATATAAAGAAAAAAAGAAGCAAAATTGAAAACAGTGACCTTAAAGCTAAAATTATAACATTAAAATTGTTATTCGTATCACCAATATTTTATTCTTAAATTAAAATTTCATAATAGAAGAGCGTGGTGTGTTTGGGATGTGAAGAGGTAATGTATAATGAGATACTGAAAACTGACAAGGAAAAAGCGAGCTGTATATTAAATGAAGTTCGGGAAGGGGTATAAAGGTCAGATACGCGGAATCTTGTTTTATGAATATGTAACAAGGGTTTGGATTGCAGGAAATCGTGATGATAAGGATGATAGGAGTTAATAGTTTGGTATAGGAAATATCCGGAGAAATATTGTCAAGGCTGGAAGGGAAGATTCAATTTATCTCGATGTAACAAAGGTGGGGGGGGGAGGGGGCACTTGAGTCCTCCTCAATCGAGATGTACCTAACGCAATTCTTGTTGTAAACAGTTTTTTTATCACGAACTAGGAGTACGAATCTATAATTTAGAGGAAAACAAATAAACAGCTGATTTCATGTTTTTAGCTAGCTAATTTCTCTTTAGTCTGGTTACAATTATTCGGCTATCTCTAATGTTTATACAAGGTATCCGTGCAGAATTTCCAGCCGATCGTCCCTGTTTCTGGAACAATATCCATTCGACCATATATTCAAAATCCGTTCGAGCGTAATTATTCTCCGCTTTGTAATTAATTAACACGCACATTTTCCTCAATTTCGGCGAATAGTAATTCCAATTTTCTCCGCCGGTTTTTAAACGCAAACCTTACTAATTGTCTCTAAATGAATTGATTCAAATATTGGATTGGCAAATAAGTCCTTAAGGTTTTTCAGACATAACATTTATTTTAATCTACAATATATTGACCATTATTTAATATGAATTTTTCCCATCTTTCCACTAATAGTATCATGCCATGTTCTTAGAGTGTCTGGAGTTAATTGTTAAAAAACTGATCCAAATGGTTTTTGATATCCTCTTATATTTGTTATTTCTTGGAAAAAGATATTTTTTATTTAATGCTTACATAAGCATAAGCAAAAACTGCTTTGGGTTTTTATTTGTTATCTCCATTTGTAGTTTGTTGACGAAGGTCCTGTTGATGTAATTTTGCGTAGTTTATGTGGCCCTAAATTCTTGCAAAATTTCTTGTAGATAACTAAAGTCGTATTGAAGTTAAAAAATTTTTTGTGATTTTAGAAAAAAAAAATAATGTGAGGGACCCAAACATTAAGCCAGCAAACATAGTGAAGCTTGTGCAAATGGTTTTCTATGCTTGAGTGCGATGTATTTATGGCCATAGCAATCTCTCGCAGTGATTGGGTGGAATTTCGATCAACAATGGCCTCAACATTGCTCGTTTCAATTTCATGTGGGGACCAGACCGTTGAGCATCATTGAAGTGAAGATTTCCTGAATGAAATTTAGCGAACCAATTTTGACAGATGCGTTCGGTTGAGACATTATCCCCATAATACCGTAAATTTTTTTATTAGCTTCTGAGAAATATAATAATAAACTATGATATTTATTGTTTATTATGATATTTATTATAAAGAATAAGATAATTTCAGATATTTTTTAAATATTTAAAAATGAACGATTCTCTTTAATTCGTCTATTCTGTATATTTGGATTACATTAAATACAATATACATGATATGAAATTATAGTGATTTTGCAGGATTTTATTTTCATTCATAACTGTTTTTGTTTTCAAATTAATAATAGAGAGGAATGAGAAATTTCGACATTTTTAGTAACTTACAATAGTTTCCTTTACTCTTAAATCCATGAAAATTTTACTATAACTCAATAATCCGAAACCTTTCAATAAAATACTTCGTTCATTCAGTTTTTCCTTTGATGCAATGACATCAAATAATAATTATGTTAAACACAATTAAAAACACGCTGGTGAGTACAATTTTTATTTCGTTTTTCATCTGTTACTGTTTGTTGATCATCTGTTTGGTTATAAATTTCATCAGCTGTATTACCTCTCATTATGTGTTTGGATATAAGCGTATATGTGATCTTTTTTTTCAGTTCTGATGTTGCCTGACTTATATTTTAAAGATACAAAGTGGTGTGATTGGATTTTTAAAATTATAACCAAACTTTGTTATCTATTTTTTTGTTAATCTTAAAATATATATATTGAAGTTCAAGGGATAGATTATTTACTCAAGACATGATTGTTTGTAGCTAAAGCGCTCTCAATCAATCTCCTCTGGCTTTACTACTCGTAATATGGTTGACGGAGTAGATTTTCCTGATTCCTACTTTTCCCTGTGTTGTTGAAGGGAGAAGCCTGACTTGGAGTTACCTTAACTGATTGTAAATTTGTATGTTTGTGTTTTCTTAATTAGTGATAATTTAGTTATTTTATTTTTATTTATTTTATATATATCCGATTATTATTTAGTTGTTATTACTTTCCTGCGTATACTAGGTAAGGAAAGTATTGCAATCGGGTCAAATTTCCGATATGTGGTTTTCGATGGATCTATACGTTTCAGAGCCTCCCAAGACCGAAAAACACATTTTTAGCCATTTCTCTGTGCCAAGATTCTCTCGGGAACTATTCAACCGATTTTGTTGCTTCTTTTTTTAATAGGGTTTTGACTACTGATGTCTGTGACAGAAATACGGTGTTTCATGCGCAATAGTTTGCGCGCACTAAATGAAAAATATGTTTTTCTATAGACCGTAGCGCGAAAACAGCTATAACGATTTTGATGAAACTTTCCTATAATGTTCTAATAATTAACCTTTCAATTTTCGTATATAGGCTAAATAAAGTTTTTGAAAGGTAATGAAATTCCCTACAATGATATATAAAAATCGTTCATTTTGGACAACTATTAACGAAGTTACTGATATTTCCAATGTAAGATTACGGGTTCATATTCTAGTGTCAGAAAGGAGTGAATGAGAGAAAAAAGATGACTAAGTGAAAGTAAGAAAATTTGTTGCTCGCATCGATTTTCTTCTACTTTTAACAGAAATCATTGTTTGACAATACTAAACTATGGCAAAGTGTTTTTGACCAATAATATTAGAGAGTAGTGAAATTTTTATCCTGATCTATTCTAAGCCGGTTTACATTGCTTTAGTTTATCAAATAAATCGTACTCAAATCTTTTCTTTGAAAAATTTTCAGGAAAATCAATTTTTTTGTTTCTTCATGAACATATGTAAAGATATAAAAACTTTTCTGAAATAGGTAGGAAGGACGTGTGAGTGGACACATCAGATTTTTTTCTTCTTTTTATTTTGTATTTTCTGTACATATAGTGTGAATGTGATGTTACTAAACAATAACTCGAATTGTTTTTAGTGTGGCAAAGACTAAAAAAGTTAGTTTAGTAGATAGATAGGAGTTCGTTGATGGAATTTTCTTGTTCGATGTTTTTGACTAATCGATAGGTCGTGAAGTGGTTTGGATGTATTTGTGTAATATCAGGACTATAATTTATTCTCAAAACTATTCAGCGAAGTTAAAAAAAAATTAAAATTCTTTCCTAAAATATTTAGTTGAGTTTAGGATATTGCGAACAGTTTATGAAAAAGTTAACTATTAAAGTTCCCGTTTTATTTTTGTTAATAATATATTTTTATTTTATTTTAAGAATTGTTTATTTTACATAATTTAACTAATGAGAAGTTAAGTAAATAAAAAAAAGACTCTGTTAAGTGGTTGATGACGCGTTGTGAATTAGGTAGGAGCGGTGAGGAGGGGAGAGGGACTTTGAAAGGCTTAGGAAGTTTGTCGCCAGGAGTCAAAACAAAGGCTTGAATAAGTTAGCGATGGGAAAGTCAATACTTGTGAAATTTGGATCATCGGGATTTGTTTGAATTTTCGAACTTAGAGAATATCAGAAAGGAATCATAAGATATTCCTTTTCAATCTATCAATACATTTCAACAGACAAGAGAATAAGTTTTCAAATATTACTTATTGTTCTAGAAACCAGTTTTGTTTTTACTTATCAAACATGGATTAAAAAAGTCTGCCGATGGAAATCAGTATTTCCTAAATCTTCGAAAATCTTGCTTTTCCTAATTTTCGTTATTATACAGTTATTAATCATTTTATAAATTTATAGAGTTGAACGCAGTCAATGTATACTGAATTATATAAGTTTAAGGTCTCAAAGTTGTGTAATAACAGAAATTACGAAAAGTTAGTTTTTCGACATAGTTTCAGAGTTTAAACATAAAGTTATAATTGCTATAGCTATTGAATGGTTAAAATAAGATAGTAAAGTAATGCACATTTTTAAAGGACATTTAATGTTTAACAACTTTCTTGCTCATGATTTTTTCGTAAAATGGATTTTTTTTTATTTCGCAATGATGTTTACAACTGTATTAAAGAAATTCATTTCGTAAATTTGAACCTATGGTATGATGTGATTTTGGTAAATTGAACCTATATAATGGTGTGAAAACATTTGTTGAGAAACTACCCAATGGTAGCACTCTAATGATAAGTTATTAGGATAAGCTATTAGGAGATCACGGGACCATCTTCTTTTATGACGCCTCGGAGGGTTATCAGGAATTGAAGAGGAAGCTAGGCTACAAACGAGAGGGTTGGGATGATTCTGAAACATCCCAAATATTATATTAAGGTCATTATGGATGGTTTTATTTGTAACAAAGTAGGGAGCATTAAGGATTTTAAGAAGGATTTTGGACTCAACGGATTGGATACGAGAGGAATTCGATGGATTAGTGGAGCCCCATAGCTCAACTCCGTAAGTCCAAATAGGCCTTATTATTGTTATGTATATGAGTCTTTTTTAATTAATTGGAAGTTTAAAGCGTTTGTCTTGTAACTGCTGTAGTAATCGTAAACGTCGAGCGGTTTCTTGTCGTTTCAGTCTGGTAAAAATTAGAAAAATCAGGAGTTATTGAGTCAAGTAATAATAAAAATGCGAGACAAAAACATTTTTTTTTTTTACTACGAGAACGTATATTTCGGAGACAATAGAAGATAGTGAAAAATATATAATAATTTCTATTTCAATTTTTTCAGCTTTATTTTACATACAACAATGTTTTTTTAACAAGCTTCCAGTCGTTTTATTTTGCTTTCTTTTGTTTATGTTTATTTATTTATAATTGTGTAGAGATAGTTGACCGTGATTATAATATGAGAGTTGGTCAGGGGTAGGGGGGGGGGTGCGGTCAAATAAATATAAAATTGTTAAAATAGAATTTTATATTCGAATAAAATACTATTTTAACAATTTGGTGTTTATTTGATCGTACACTCCTCCCTCTTACCAACTCATATATTTATTTATATTTAGTATTATTATCTATCTTTTATTTTGTTCAATTTATTTTTATTTATTGTACATACACTATGAATGAACTACTCAGTGACTATAATAATAAGCTTTATTGATTTATTTATTTATTTTTTTTATAAAATTACCATGTAAGGCCTAAGAAAAACAAAACAAAATGAACTCATACAGTAAACAGAACAGTCTTATAAGCACTCTGTTAATAAAAAGATAAACAGAATGTAATAAAACAAAACAAAGCAACTAAATATTGTTTATAACTTGTTTTCACCTGTATCTATCCCTAGCCACAAGCCACCAGTTATCGCCTACATGTTGTATCATTTCATCCCGCCACTTCAGAGGGCGACTTCTTTTCCTCTTGTTCTCTCTTAAGATCCATTCGGTACATGCTTTCTACCATCTTTCATCCTTCACCCTCTTATTCAGCCCAATTCCGCTTTATCCGATGAGCTTCAGCCCTTAAGCTTTTAATATCCACTTTTCGGAGAATGTCTTTATTTTTTTTTCTCTCTTCTTGATTGACATCAAACTCCTTAAATGCTTCATCTGCATAACGTTCAGCCTGAGTTCAAGTTTCCTTGCCAATGGCCAGGTTTGTGTAGAAAATGGAAGGATAAACACAAGTATTCAAAACTTTGGCTTTAAGATTTATCTATGACTATTACTAATATCCTTAATTGAGACAAAATGTAATATTACTCAGTAAAGAAATGTTTAAAAAAAAAAGTATATGATGGAAAAATAGTTGTTTGTCATTTTTCATACAAATATATGCCGTGTATAATAAACACTAACTAATAACAACGTTTGCTTATTCCTCTTGCAGATTTGGGATTCATTTTAAACGAGACATTGAAAAGACGTGTTTTTCGATCGATCTATTGTTAAGTTCTTTTATCTAACTTGATCTTTCCGTTACCCAAGCAGCAAGAAGTATTGATCAAGTTTATTTATTTTTTGCTCACACCTTACTGTTTTTTTAGGCTACACAGCGTTTTTCCCGGACTGAGGTGAGGGTTGGAGAATTATGCCGTGTTAAAATTCACTTCGGCCACCGGGATTCGAACTCCTAATATTTTTCCATTTAACTTCGGTTTTCAGATTGCCAGGCAACGAGGTTTTGTGTACACGCATTAGCCCATTCGCCACCCCGCCTCCTAAAAATTAGCAGTTGAGAATGGGATTCGAACTCGAGTATCCAGCAACGTGAGAGCCGGACACCTTACTCATTAGAAATTCCATCTGTTATATTGATCAAGATTTTGTTAAAGAATATTCTAATGAAAGAACCATTTGGTGTTGGTTGTCTATATTCTTCAGCAGACAAGATGTTGGATTATCTACCCTTCGACGGCCTCCAACATCAATCGAGGATGTTAAGGAAGCTGTGGAAGAACACCCTTATCAAAATGCAAGAGAGCCTAAGCTCTTACCTAAGTAAGATTTCGGCAGAAGTCCTATGGTTTAAAATTGTGTAAAACTTGATCTCTGGGTCCCATTGAAACTTCAAGAGATATGTGTTTGTTTGATTGGACGTACCAAAAACGAACCATTTATTGGATTTGTAATAACTTATAACAAACAATGGATTATGTATGACAGTCGCCGACGATCAAGTCAATTGTTAGACGTCGATCAGCATATGTTCAAACAGAATCTCTAAACAGAATCGAAAAAAGATGGTTACTGTTTGGTTAATGGTGGTCGATGGCTGAGAGTATCCAGTTTTCATTAATAAGAAAGGAGAAAACAACTACTAAGTCATATTTTCAAGATTTTTTAAACAAAATTTTATTTATGATATTTACAACTGTATTAATATTAATACATCAAGTGAATGTGTAAACTGAAATATAATCACACGAAAACGCTTGTTGAGAAACTACCCACTGGTAGCACTCTAATAATATGTCTACAAAAGGAGATCACGTAGCCATCTTCTTTTCAGACGTCTCGGAGGATTATCAAGAATTCAAGAATAAGCAAGGTTCCAAACAAGAGGATTCGAATGGTTATGATAAAATGATAGGAATCTGGATTGGGCTAAATCGGAAACATATGGAACATTAAGGTCTTTATAGATTATTTTATTTGTGACAAAGTAAGGAGCATTAAGGATTTCACGAAAGTTTTTATGTTGTAAGGATTGGATATGAAGGGAATTCCATGGAGCCCTATAGCTCTACTCCATAAGTCCAAGCGGAAACGTCAAGCTGTTTCTTGCCGTTTCAGTCTGGTATGAGGATTTCAAGTAAGACATTTGTCCAGGTGGAGTCCTAGGTATCGGATTTGTTCAACAGTGATAAGTGGAGTGTTATTAAAGGATACTGTAAGTCAGGAAGTCATAGGTTTACGACGAAGAGTAAAAGTGATTTGATGGGATTTATTGGAATTTATTTTAATTCTCTAGTTTTGACACAATTCTTCATGGGTTGTGATGTGTGATTGAAGATTTGGTTATTCTATTGATGTATCGTCAAGAAATTTACCGAATAAACCGAGTCTTGCACGACAATGGTTGGGTTATAAAGTCTAGACACTTTTACCATATTGATCTATCTGGTACAGACTGCCACTTTTGTCAGAGCTTGGATTTGGAGGTTATGCGTGGAAAATTGAGGCATTAAAAAGGCGTTCTTGACTTTGATTAAACTTGTTCTCAAATTAGAGATAGAAAACTTGATTATTCGTTAAAAGTGTTTAGAAAAATATGTTAAATATTTTGAATAACATTTTTTTTTGTCCTGATTTGTATTTATTTTCTGTTTCTAACAACGATCATTTCATGCATTAAGATATAGTACAATATATCCTTTGATAATATAAAATAATAAAAGTAATATTATCCGAAAAGCATTCCATAAACTTTAAACATCTGATAAATTTCTGCCTGAGAATAGACTCCTTAGGGTCAGAGGGTTGAACAACTTTGTTAGAACATACCACGGTATTCGGATACGGCAAATAAATGAAATCTGGAGGTTTCTCCAGGGTCTGGAACATTCTCGGGGGACTAAAACCACAACTCTCCAGAGGGAGTAGGAAGTTATTACAGTAGAATGGGGTTTGCTATTCCTAACGAGTTAGCAGCCTTGTGTGGTCTCGAGAAACTATGAGATGATCAGTGGCTATGAACTTGGAACAGGTGATTCAACATCTCGCATAAGGTACAAGGCTC
Source organism: Nezara viridula (assembly GCA_928085145.1). NCBI lineage: Eukaryota > Metazoa > Arthropoda > Insecta > Hemiptera > Pentatomidae > Nezara > Nezara viridula. Next base: position 173,222,575 of record OV725079.1, on the reverse strand, counting down.
AATCATTTACTTTAATGAAGCAGTGGACATGGTAGTCATAGGTTTAGCAAGAATTTGACTTATATATGTAGGATTTTTTTCTTAATCAAAGAAACTAATTAAACTAAATCATACTATAACAAAAACTACTTGGTCCGTGCAAATAATTGGCATAGAATATCAGTCAGTGAACAAATGACAAAATAATAAGGAAATGTAATAATTCAATGTGTTATCAAATTAATTATTCACAATATTACTCAATTCTTCTTCGGTGCATACTATTTATTTTCAAGTTAATTTATTATTAGCCATATTTACACCAATTTAAAAATTTTTTTGTCACTTAATGACTACTCATCACAATGACGACGTTTCGGCTCGTCGAGCCATTTTCAAGTCTAAAAAAATTTTTCATTTACAATCATATATTAACTTTAACATATTTCAAATTATAAAGATTCTTATTATGTACCTAAAATACCCATCATGTACCTGTCCTTTTCACTTATGCGAATTGCAAGCGTCTACTCATAATAAAATTCCTTATTATTGTCATGTTCACCTTTAATTATTTAACAACATTATTATTACTCAATTCTTTACTATTAAATGATTCAAAATAAGTTAAAATTACCTTGTTTCTGAGTCACCCATATGTCATCCATCTCATTTCTATTCAGTGACTGGTTATTCTTATAGGAGTAGGGGAAGACTATTTATTATGAACATATATAATGCTGTTACTCAATACATAATTGTGATGAGTAGTTATTAAGTGACAAATTTTTTTTTAAATTGGTGTAAATATGGCTTATAATAAATTAACTTGAAAAATTAATTATTTTTCTCTGGTGTTCCTCAAGAGATCATCCTCGGTCCTATTCTTTATACAGCTGATATCCCAACACCGTCATCATGACACTTAATAATGACCCTATAATTGCGTCCGAACAAACCTTAAATAATGGTGTCATAACTGGAGAATAAAAATAAATTTCAATCAAATTACCTTTACTCTTCGTCGTAAACCAACGACTTCTTGTTCTACGATATCCTCTAATAATATTCCACTTGTTCCTGTTAAAGAAATTCACTACCTAGGACTCCACTTGGATAAACGTCTCATTTGGAATCCGCATACTAGACTGAAACGACAAGAAACTGCTCTACGTTTCGGACTGCCTCAAGACTTACTAGACAAACGCTTTCAACTTTCAATTAATTACAAAAGACTCAAATACTTAACCATAATAAAACCTATAAGGACATATGGTGTTGAGCTATGGGGCTTTAACAAACCGTCGAATTCCTATCGTATCCAATCTTTACAATTAAAAATCCTTCATAAAATCATTAATGCTCCATATTTTGTTTCAAATAAAACCATTCATAAAGACCTTAATGTCCCATATGCCGCTGATATAAGTTCACTCGGATCCGCCATTTTATATGAAATGCCATAATTGTTTACTTATAATAAGCCATTAATGAGAATGATATGGTGGATATTACTTTTTTTAGCATGTTTTAATTTATTACATAATTTTTTTTTGTCTTCGATTTTATATCCGCACCTGTCATGGTAGTGACAATTAGCAGATTGGTGGTCATGTAGAAAACGGCATGATAGGCATGACGAAGAATGGAACCCAGCAGCACCTCTTCCCTGGTCTATTTACATCCTAAAATCAGGAAGGAGATCTCTCATCCAGCTCCTTTTCAATCGCCTCCTGATGAGCATTTCAGCCGTGGCCATGTCATTGATAAGTCCATCGTGATGTCCGTGTAGTTTAGAATGACATCGGGAGTAGAGAGTACGTATGTGCTGGTCAATGGTTGGTTGTCTTCAGGTCGGTATGTAAAGTCTTGTTGTTGACGTACCAGGGAGCGCAAGTTATTAGTCTTAAAATTTTTGATTGAAAAGGATTGTAGTTTTTGTAAGTGAGTCTTTTTTGCTGAACCGTAAATCTGTGAGCCGTATGTCCAAATGGGTTTGAGCAGGTAAGTGTATGTATTTAGTTTTTGTCTATTAAAAAATTTATTAATTTATTAAAAATTAATTCTAATTAAAATAGTTATAAAAAACATTAATAAAAATACCAGCGATGATTAACTAATGTTCGAATATTTAGTTACATCTATTCTAAAAATAACAGACGTATTTTTTTATCCTCTTATAATCTTTGTGATTTTAAAATACTCCTCGATAACATTAAGAGTAGGATTTCAAAAGCAAATACACGGAGTATAAGCTCAGTCTAATATTATCTTTTCCTTATTCCAGTAAAGTATAAGCAAAACTGGAGGAAAACTTGGAAACATGTCAATATTTTCCAGTTGTCTTTATTTGGAAATACTTGAGGAGTTATCACTTATCAATAGCAGCTCTAGATCTTAGCTACTACTGATAGAGCCAATGTATACACATGTATGTTATCTTATATACAGATTAAGAGCTAAGTAACATAGTTGTTTCGGAGTTTAATTACTAAGTTATAATTGCTATAGCCTTTGAATGGTTGAAGATAAGATAGTATAATAATATATATTCTTAAAGAAATTTTAATATTAAACAACTTTCTAAGTCATGACTTTTTTGTAAAATGAAAGGATAAAGAGTTAGCGGGTCAAATAATGATAAAAATGCGACACAATTTTTTTTTTAATTTTCGAATTAAGTGAATTACGAGGACAGATATCACGAAATTATAAAATATAGCGAAAAAACTAGTAAAACCTATAAAATATATCCTATAAAACTATAAAATCATGAAAAAATCCTAGGCAAAATCATATGTTTTCTCTCTGAAGAAGGAATCTTAAAAAATATCTGAACCTCTCACACAGCACTCCCCACCTCTTTTTTTCCCTTTTACCATTTTTTTTTTCCTGACTAGTGTTTTTTTTTTCCTTTTTCTTTTTTACCTAACGCGCAAACTTTAAATAACTAAACTTTAATAACAATAAAGAACTTTTAACCTTAACATGCATTTTACATTTTTTTAATTTTATCCAATTCTTAGTATCCATAACCATGAGATGTAATCATATATAATTTTAATTAAGGGCGTTGATGACCAACAGGTTTTACGCCTTTACTATACATTCTAATACTAGTGATGCGGCTGGAAAAGTGGCACTGGGATCTTCCGGAGTCTTGCTTTGCCTTCCACATGTGGGGAAAAAAGCCTGGCTCGGAGATTCTTGGGCGAATGTATATACTGTATATAGTTATGATTGTGTTTAGAAGTCTTTATTTTATTTGTTTATTTTTTTTCTTTTTATTTAACTTCTTCATCAGTATTATTTATTTACTTCTTATATTTATATTTATTTCTTTATTATTTGTATATATTGTATGAATGAGAACTTTTAGCCCTAATGCTTATAGCCCTCCAACAGTGGCTAATTGTATTAGTATTCAATAAACAGATTTAAAAAAGAGATTTACTATACAACCAAGCATCCAACTAATATAACCATTTCTATTGCAAATTTTGTCAGCTTTAATTTTATATTTAACATTATTATAGATAGAACGCATAGTTTCATTGATATAAGAGAAAAATGAAAAAAAATAAACTTTTTGAATCGTAAATTAAATTTTTCGACTTGAAATCCACGGGTATGGGGTAACTGGCTATTATATCATAGCTTAAATACCATAAATTGAAAGGTTTATATATCTATAAGCCCTCTCTACATATAAGCTTACAACCTATGTTGGGTCTCTGTATGTCTATCTATCTTCACATGGCCGCCATTTTGTATACCAGTGCATATGATGACAGAGGAGTATTTTCCTCATCAGGCCAGTGGATATGATCAATTTATATGGACAAAGCTTGAAATATGACAACTTTTTTGCCACGTGCTTCTGGACAATATTTGTTTATAGGTGATTTCATAAATTATAGAATTATTTATTTTATCCAAAGGTAGATTTAACACCTTGGGCCAACTATTTCACTCCTACAAAGTCCCGTATGCAGTATGCAGAGAATAGTTTTTTTAGAACATCAAAAGAAAGTATGTTATAAATAAGTTTAAATGATTATTTTTCTTCCTATTTTTCTTTTTGAATGTAATGCATAAAAGGGATGTAACTAAATTTCAATTAAAAAAATTATTAGAAAGTAAACTAATTGTTTTCTTGTAGTATATCAGAACCCCTTTGTGGCCTTTGAGTTATTATTATGTGTAGTAATCTAGGATAAAAAAATAAGAAAAAATGTTGACAGATCGATCTGCACAAATATTGAACTTCAATATTCTGCCGAGTTTAATGAGCAAACTGTGAAATTCCTGTTTAATTTTTCTTTTTCAACAAATGTGGAGTGCTATTATGCGATCACGATGAACGTATGAACACACTCAAGAGTAAACTGAAAATACAGCATGAGTGTATTGGAAACACAAACACGAGAAAAAATTGGCATCAAAAACAGATATTGATAAAGCGTCAGGTGGGAATATAAAATTACCAATACAAACAGAATAAGCAATGTTTTTATTGCGTCGTCTCCATTTTTAATTACGAATTATTCACCTTATCGATACCTTAATTTGTATTACCATAATGTATTAGTTTAGTATAAGGGTAGATTTTCTTTTCATTAATTTAGTCATTGAAGAATGTTTTGGAAACTTCTTTACAACAGTTAATTTTTTTTTTAATTTATAGACACTTAAGAATAGACCACAAGAACTAAAACAAGGTTTAATATAATGATTTAATTTGAAGACAACTAACAAGAAATTCATATTTTGTGTTTTTTTTTTTTAAATATTCGTGCTTTGTTGAATACAAAATTTCTTCTGTTCATCATTCCTAAAATTGGTGTCTTGAGGTTTTATTCGTTATATAAATCAGGCCATTATTCACCAACATTTTATTTATTAGCTATTTATTACGACGTTTCGACCATCACTAGGCCCATTTTCAAGTCTTATTGAATCGTCCGTTAGATATTCATTATTAATGTCGTATTAATTTGTTCAGAGAAAAGTTAAATTGTCTTGCTATTTAAGATTTTTCCCTACGTTATTTCTGGAGGGTGCTGGCATGTTTACAAAAAATTTCTAGTAAAAATTAGTAAAGATCATAGATATAGGAGGACTGACGATTGATGATAATTTGATAGAGGAATCTGCCTAGGAAATATTGTCTACGGAATGAAGGGGTATGGTTACGGATGGTTCAGAAGTTTTTTTATGGAAAGATAGATATCTGGATTGAGCTAAATCGGAAACATATGGTACATTAAAGTCGTTATGGATGATTTTATTTGTGTCAAAGTAGGGAGCATTGAGGATTTTACGAAGGATTTTGGATTGTAGGGATTGAATACGACAGGAATTTGATGGTTAAGTAGACCCTCAAAGCTCGAGTCCAAATAGGCCTTATTACAGTAATATATATATGAGTCTTTTGTAAATAGTTGGAAGTTTAGAGCGTTTGTCTAGTAAGTGCTGCAGTAGTCGAAAACTTCGGGCGGTTTCTAGTCGTTTGTATGTGGGTTCCAAGTGAGTCGTTTGTCCAGGTTGCGGATTTGTTCAACAGGGATAAGTGGGCTATTGTTGAAGAATATTGTAGGACAGGAAGTCATAGGTTTATGATGAAGAGTAAAGGTAATTTGATGGGATTTATTTTAATCCTCCAATTTTGACACCATTTTTCAAGACTTGTGATGTGTGATTAAAGAGTTTAGGATGTAATAGACGGATCGTTATCAACTGATAGAATACACGTGTCATCGGCATATGTGGTGATGACAGTGCTGGAAGTATAAAATTAGAAATCGAATTTACGATTCGCACATGAAATTCCCTTTCGATCGATACATTATTTGTTTAATAATCTCCCGAGAGCCGGAAAATGGAAATATATTCATAAATATTATATGTAATATTTTCAATAAGCATAAAAGAGGTTTATTGGAACAGTAAATACCATTGTTGGCTGTTCGCAGAATACGGAACTGATATTGAGGATATTGAAGATCGGTATTAGGGCTTCAATATCCTCAGAATCAGCCTTAAAATAGACGCACCTTTCGAAGAAGAAGAAAGAGTTGGCGGCACAATGATAAATTGAATTGCTACCGATTCTTGGAGACCAGTCACCCGCTAAGTTTACTGCATCCCCGCCTCCATTGGCTTTATTAGTAACACTGTCTCTTTCTGAAAATAGAATTCTTGCTCAAACGATCTTCGCCATATAAGAACATTTCGCAAGAAAATAACATATAAACTAAAGTATCTTGACTAACCTAAAGTATCGATACTATTGCTTATTAAAGCGAAAAAAAATAAAAATTTTGTCAGCGTACAAAACAATATTCACTTACTAGCCTACAGCAACAGATTGTTGGGAAGGGTTTTTTTTTTTTTTTTTTTTTTTTTTAGTTAAAAAATAATTAAATTTTTACCTAGGACTCCACCTGGACAAACGTCTGACCTGGAATCCTCATACCAGACTGAAACGACAAGAAACAGCTCGACGTTTCCGACTACTTCAACACTTACTAGACAAAAGCTCTAACCTTCCAATTAATTACATAAGACTCATTTACATGACTATAATAAGGCCTATGTGGACCTACGCAGTTGAGCTATGGGGCTCCACCTAACCTTCAAATTCCTCTCGTATCCAATCCTTACAATCCAAAATCCTTCGTAAAATTTTCAATGTTCCTTACTTTGTTACAAATAAAATCATCCACAATGATCTTAATGTTCCTTATGTATCAGATTTGGCCCAATCCAGATATCTGTTCTTCCATAATAAACTTCATAACCATCCCAACCCTCTTGTTTCTAACCTTGCTTCCTATTCAATTCCTGATAACCCTCCGAGGTGTCTGAAAAGAAGATGGCCACGTGATCTCCTAATATAGACATATTATTAGAGTGCTACCAATGGGTAGTATCTTAACATGTGTTTCATGTCATTATATCCATGTGCGAATTTACTAGGTGTATTTTTTGTATACAGTTGTAAATATCATATAAATAAATTTAAATTTTTTTTTATGTTTGCAGCCTACAAAGCCCATATTAACATTTTAAAAATTCTTTCAATTCTTAGCGCAGCAATTTTACATACCCATTTTATTTGCGGCAACCTAATCACCTCAATTATATCAGCTGGGTACAGTTCACGCCATTCAGCATTATGTAACCGCCTAAATTCTGCTGTTGAGTCATCCTTCTTTGATATGTATTTTCTATGCAATACTTTATTTTCAAAAACCTTAAGACGTAGTTCATCTCTTAGGGTAAAAAGCCACGTTTTGCATCCATAAAGAATCGGAGGATGAATACTTTTTTTTTTGTAGATTCCAATTTTATAAGTTTCAGGACAACAGCCACGAGCTATGTAGTTTCGCAACTGAAAAATAGCAAGCGTTTCTAACCTTAAATCTAGCCAAAACTTCCTCTTAAATTTCGCTTTATCTTGTTATCGTAGACCTTAAAAATCTAAATCTCTCTACCTTTTCAAACGTATTTCCTTCAATATCTATAACACCGATATTGTCGTCATATTTGATTTGCTGCTAACCATATGTTAGTTTATTATTTTCAATACTGAACCATTGAAATCGACTAAAAAAATCAAAAACATAGCCTCCACCCTCAAAATTTGAAGTTTTGCGTTTCAGATTACGAAAATCAAAAATCGTATTAAAGAGATTTTGTCTGTTCGCCGTTCGCCGTTTTGGTAATGTCCGTATTATTTAAACCCCAGTTCTGTACCGGCATTCATTAAAGTTGTTGTATTTAGTTGGATTGAGGATGTAAGATAATTAAATTAATAAAATGAAATAAAGGTTCACAATGAAGAAACCATTTTAGTGAAAATTCAATTAATAACTTGATTGGAAAATATGAAAATACTTCTAAAAATTCAAAACGACTGCAACGATATTGATTAAATTCCTAACATGATGTGAAATTAAATGTTTTTTTAATATCATGAAGGTAGGTCTTTTCCTCATTGGATATATTAAAAATAACTAAATGGCATTGCAAGCAGTAATGAAAAATGGATAAATATGAATTCTGAAAGAATTTGGTAATTAACTAATGGATAAATATTACCGAAAAAAATAGTGGTATTACTGATATATGGTATACTTTAAAAGCTAAGTAATTTAGACAAATAAATATACAACATATAAGGAGTATAATCTGTCAGCATAACGGGTCGACCAACCTGCATTTTACAAATTATACAAGTGTTCATTTAATTATAATTTTATTATAATTATAATACTCGTTGCTCAAATTGTATAAAATAAAACATTACAGTCACTATAAACCATTTTATATAATAGAGAGTTAAGGTCGTGTTCTTAGAAGGTAATGGAGAGTGGTGAAAACCTAATAGATTTTAATTTTTAATGACTGATTTTATGTGGTTAAATAGAAAATAAATGTTTTAACTTTATAAACAAAAAACTTATAGTGGAATGAATTATCATATTTTTTTGCGATAATGTTTACTTAAGGACCACGTATATATCATTTCTCGGCTTTCTTATTAGTACATATTCTCTTCGTTTTATGGTTCATGTACACCCCGAGTAGTGTTGCCCAAATGCGAGACCGAGACGTGTTTTGGTCTTGTAAACTCAGTCTTGGTCTAGGTCTTGGACTCTCGTAACAGTCTTACAGTAACCTATTAGCTTATTACTATATCTCTATTACTGAAATTTTTTAGATAAGAGAAACCTAACTAAGTCTGAATGAATAATTAGAAAAGTTAAATGCAAAACTATATTGGTTACATCAATTCTTTACATATAGTAACTAAAATTGTCAAGTATTAGTCAACTATTTTGCCTGAATTTTTATTTAAAAAATCAAATTTTTTTACCAATCTTGGTCATGGTCTTGCAACAGATAGGCAGTGTTGGTCTAAGATAGTGCAAGATCAAGACCAATTTTGGGCAACATTAACCTCGACTCTTGGGAGATTTTGAGGCCTAACTTAAACGCTTAATGAATTGCGCGTTACGGTTTGTTTTATGAATCTCAAGAGATACGTATATTACCCAGTATTACACCGAGTTGAAGTGGCTCTATCCATCCTATCGCTGTCAGTACTTCCTAGCCACCTTTCTGTACCAGATCATTAGAACTCATCAGCCTTCCAATATTTTCACAACTTAAAATTTAAATACTCCATCCAATCCCGACCAACTCGATCTAGTACTTCCGCCCTCTATCCTTCTCCTCACAGAACTGCTGCGTTTGACAAATCCTTTGCAATTCATGCTGCCTCCCTCTGGAATTCCATCCCTGCTAATATTTGACATGCACAATCAGTTTTCATATTTAAACCTCTCCTTTTTAAACACCAACTCCTTTCTCAACCCGACCGATTACGAAATATCATTAAGATAACTATCTAAGTACAATTATCTTGTATTTTTCCTTCTGTTTCCTCAATATTGTTATTTTGAATTAACTCTTATTGTAAATATATAATTTACTTATGACAACACAGACATGCAATCTGTACTTATAATTTGTTCTAAAGGGACAACAGTCCCAGAATAATAAAATATATTTTCATTTCATTCAACTCTCTTATTTGCTAATCTGTTCATTTTTTTTTCTTCTCTTACAAGGACCTCAAGGTATATTTTGAGTCCTTGAATTATTTTTCTATAAAACCAAGCCCTAAATAAATATTTTAAGTCTTCTTTTCCTCATTGCTGTTTTTAAATCATCCGTTCCCTCATATAGTTGTTTGTTTTTATTAGACCAGTACTTTCCTCCTACTTTTCTTGGTTCGTGGATAGGGCTAATGATTTTTCTATCTATTCTCAGCAGTTTCTCCAAATTGGTAAATTCCATTCTTCGCGACCATGAGTGTCTCATTATTGATTTTAGCTTATTTTAAAAGATTCTTTTAATCGTCTGAGTTATTCAAACTGCTTGACCGTTTAGACTGTCCCTTCTTATTTAGTCTTAATTTTCCCCTTTGTTTTCCTGTTTTAATTATAATTTCATTTTTTTAAAATATATTCCCAATCTCACACTTTCTACTGTTTCAATAACTCAATTTGGTATATTATTTAACTCAACTTCCTCGCTTTCAGCTAGCAGAGCCAAATCAACCGCGAATGATAAATATTTTACTGTTAATTTGTCTTCCCTCTACATTTTCTCCCTCGAAACAACCAAACATATTCTAACCAGAGTGGGAAAGTCGAGATACATTCCATCACGACCTCAATCCTCTTCTGCCTAATTTTATTATTAATTTTTTTCCCTGGACCTCTTTATAATTTTATTTATAATAATTTATAACACGATGTTGAACAGAATTGGCGACAATCCGTTCTCCTGCCTTTACTCCGATTTAATAATATGTACTGTCATAATTTCATCTTAATTGTCTTAAATTTATATTTACTAATAAAATAATGTATCTATGTAAAATAACGATATTTATCAATTAGAGAAAATAAGATTTTTTTTTATTTGTTCATGATATTTACAACTGTATTAATCAATAAAATATATTTAGTAAATTTTATAACAGAAAATAATAACATGAAATCACTTGTTGAGAAACTACTCACTGGTAGCACTCTAAAAACAAAATGTATTTACAATAAGAAATCTCGAGACCATCTTCTTTTAAGACGCCTCGGAGGGTTATTAGGAATAGAAGAGGAAGCAAGGTTAGAGACGAGAGAATTCGGATGGTGCTGAAGTTTATTATGGAAGGATTGGTGTCTGGATTGGGCCAAATGGGAAACATAAGGAACATTAATGTCATTATGGATTATTTTATTGGTGACAAAGTAAGGAGCATTGAGGATTTTCCGAAGGATTTTGGATTGTAAGGATTGGATACGAGAGGAATACGATGGCTTAGTGGAGCCCCAAATCTCAACTACGTAAGTTGAAATAGGTTTTATTATAGTAATGTATATAAGTCTTTTGTAATTAACTGGAAACTTAGAACGCTTGTCTATTAAGTATTGGAGTAGTCGGAAACGTCGAGCAGTTTTTTGTTGTTTCAGTCTGGTATGAGGATTCCAAGTGAGAAGTTTGTCCAGGTGGATTTCTAGGTATCGGATTTGGTCAGCAGGGATAAGTAGGGCATTATTAAAGGATACTGTGGGACATGAGGTTACGTCGAAGGGTAAAGGTGATTTGATGGGATTTATTAGAATTTATTTTAATCCTCCAGTTTTGACACAATTCTTCAAGGTTTGTGATGTGTGATTGTGGAGTTTGGGATGCAATGGTTGGGTCATTATTAACGGATAAGACACATGTATCATCGGCATACGTGGTAATAACTGTGTTAGGATGGGTTGGGATGTCAGCTGTATAAACTGTGTAAAGGATAGTACCAAGGATATTACCTTGAGGGGGGAAAAGAGGGATGAATAAGTATTATTGTGATTTACTCTGAAGTATCTATCAGTTAGGTAGGAACGGATAATGAGGAAGTATGTAGGATTTAGGAATTTTCGGAGTTTCTAAAGTAGTCCCGGGTGCCAGACTCGATCAAAAGAAATAAGATTTTAAACTAAATATCAGGTGCCGATAACGGACATCAAACACTTCTTGACAGTGGCATGGGTCCGTAATGATGAAGCATCTTAAGGACACCTGAAGATCTTTTCTCTGAATTTCTATTAACGGATCAGGCCTAGCATCTTTAGGTTGTGGCCAGTTTATGTTTTCTTCCTGCTTTGGAGACTAAGGTTGCAGTTGCACAGACCTGGGAGATGGGCCTCTCTGGAATTAGAACTTATCAGTGCTTGCACCTTGGCTTTTGATTGGACCAGATGATCTCGAATCAGCAGATGCAAAGATTATCAATCCCAGCTACTACATCATTTCTTAAATTAACAGCTGCTTAATTCCCAAACAGTAGATTAATTAATGTTATATATCTCAATTTTTTTTTTTTTTTTTTTTTTTTTTTTTTTTCTTACCCTCCAAAAAGTTTATTGAAACAATTACATATATAGTATACAATAATACAATATAAACATGTAATAAATTCCTTCCACTGCCCGAGAGCATTTTAAGGATTGGGGATAGCTAAAGGTTACATATGTGGCAGAAGGCCTTGTGACTTTGACATTGAACGGGGAAGGACATATATATCTCAAACCAATCTATCTGAATTATATCTTCATACAGTTCTTATTGAATGTATGGGATCATGTTTTTATTAGGTTCATTTTAAATATAATTTTAACATTAAGATTTCCATATAATTTGTAAATCATTCTTTATTAAACACAGGAATAAAGTAAGTTTTTTTTAATAAAGTTATTTTTAATTATGCTCCCTATTTATATCATTATTATCATCGTTAATGTTGGTAATTAAAAAGCATGATAAACACAAACCAGCCTTAAGAAATCCAATTAATTAATCCTGGACCAATCAATATATTATAGATCCAAATTTCTTTTATTTATTGTTAATTTCTATTAAATATTTCTGGGTAATTATCCTCAATAATTATCCAGTGCCATCCCAAAAAACGTTCACCTTAGAACACAACATTATTAAAAATCTTTTTTTATGGGGGTAAGATAGCATTATAAAATCTATTCAAAATCAATCCCTACAAGCAATACAGAAGTTTTTTTAGTTTAAAAGAAAAATATTTACTGAGTGTATAATGGTAAATGAAATTGGATACATTGTACCACACATTTGTTCTATGAAATAAACATAATTTTTACTGAGAATCGCAAGATAATTTTATAACTGTCAAAAATGATGGAAGAAAAATCATATTCTTGATAGAGCAAAGATTTTTATTTATTTATCAAAAACCGATCTTGCGGTCTGGTGAAAGAAAAAGTTTTTCTTCCTAAGTCTCCCCTACTCCCTCGCAAAGTATCAAAGTAGGCGCTAACCCAGGACTTACTTCATCAATTTTTATATAAAAAACTTCGTCCCCAAACTGATATTGATGGCAGCCATATAGGACATAATAAAGTCTCTATAATTCTATAGAATTGTACTGACGGTGACGTAAGACTGATATTTTGAATATAAATAACATTGATAACAGAGTCTTTCCATATTAATGAATCCATACCATTGACAATATGTTAACTTTTAATATACAATAATCAGCAATATGTTTTATTTTAAGGTACAATAATCAATGAATTTTTTTTTAAATATTTAAAAATTAATACATTCTGCCACATTGGATGGCTACATGAAACATTCAAAAGTTGTAGAAAGTAAACTAAGGAAATTAACATAAATATGTAAAAAAAAAAAAAGGAAACTAAATGAAATTAAACTATATAAAACACATTTACACCTATATACAATATTTACATTCGCCCAGGAGATTCTGACTCATGCTTTGACCGCCTATCAATGAAAATATGTTATATTTTTGAATTATAGCGCACATACTGCTATCAAATTGTGACGAAAAAAGTTCTATTAGTTAAAAAACAATCATGTATTTTTCCTCAAAGTAGTTCAAAATAAATTAATTTCCAGTATGAGTATGAGAGACAAGGTAGATTTTTTTTATTATTTATTTATCTTTAAGTTATTTTATTTATAGTATCTATTCGTTATATTATTTAGTTATTTTGCTTCTGTTTATTTTTTTTTTGTGTACATATTGTGTGAATGTGATCTTACCTCCATAAAACCAATGTCCAAGTGACAGAATGTTATATTATTTAACAATTAAATAGAAAGAAGTGTTAAGTATTAATTTTAAGTCGTATTATAATAGCCAACACATGATTTAAAAACGCTGCAGAGTAGTTCACAATGGTTTATTATTTTCAAACAATTATACATCTAAAGTAACATTACCTTCCGAGTAACAAAGAAATAATAAATAAAAGATGATTCCTTGCAAGATGAAAAAATGCATTGCTTCAGTAACAAAACTTTTTATACAAAATTAGAGCTGATAAAATTTTCAATATTTTTGATTATATACATTTTTTCACTACCTCGTTCAGTTTCCGAGATATCGCTAATTTTGAAAAAATGAAAAAAAAAGTTACTTCAATTCATAGCTAACTTTTGATTGCTTTGTTCTACTTTATAAGTTATGCGAAGAAGTACTAATTATTGTCTCAAGAATATGTGTATATATATATATTATATATATATATATATATATTATATATATATATATATATATAATTTTAATAGTTCATCTTCAACGTTTAAAAACCTTAATTATATGTTAATTCCGAGAATTTGCAGAACATAATAATTTTTATAATATACATTATTATATTGTTCTAACTCTCTATACATCTAAATCTCTTCGTAGATAGTCAAAAAAAGCTATATAATCATTCATATTTCAAATTTTACCAGTTTTAATTTTATATAAAACGTCTTTGTCGATGAGACAGATAGTTTTCCTGATATAACTAGTTGACTTCTGGGCTCCGTTCAAACTGAATTTTAAATTTGAAAAATGAAATTATAAAAAAATTATACTTTACATCATAGTTTTTTTTTTTTAGTTTCTGTCAGCATGGCAATGATTATTTTGATGTCAGACTACATTCACACTACATATACAGAAAATCAAATCAAAACAAATAGAATCAAAATAAATAATAATCAAAAAGTATACACAAAAAATAAAAATAAAATAACTTAAAGATAAAAAAAAAAAACCTTTACTACTACCATGAAGGGTCTTCAGTATTATATAGGGAGAGTACTGTTGCAAGGCCATCGGTTGTGCAGGGAGGAGATCGGGTCAGGACCACGCTCAACCGCCAGGTTTTCCCCTTAATCAATTATTTAATTCAGGGTATCCACTTTGTAGAGGCTGTGACCAAGGAGAGTATCCCTACCTCAGGATCGCCACACGGCTAATGAAACAGAATACACTTAAAGATAAGTAAATTTAAAAAAAAAATCATGCTCACCTATATGCACTATTTATATTCTGGCGAGGGAACATGTCTCTCCATAGTTAGAGAGAAAAGAGTAGAAAAAAAATTTTTGGAACATGTTAATTAAAATGTATTTTCCTCAAATATTGAATGATGATTACGGCCGAATTTCAACCAGGGGATGAACACAATTAAATTCAAACAGTTCAATATTTATTAGGATTATTCGAGCCGAAATTTAAATATTTATTCAGATTAGTAAGTAAATGTTGTGTAATGTATCCCGGACAAGATATTTTACCCTAAATTACATGAACATACTTGAGTACAGATAAATATTAATGAGATGAACTTTGTACGATTAAAATTCAATACATCCTAGTTTTCATTAGAAATGTATAATCATATCTTATTCATTGTTACTCTGCGCGAACAGATCCCTAAAATCCAGGCGAAATTAGCAGATAATTTATTTATAGGCAATACATTATGGCGGATGAATATTTAGACAGTAGATCTATCAGGATCTGAAGGATTTGCATATAATTAAAGGATGGATGCTTCAACCGAGATGACGTATTCACTGCCTCCTCGATCATATTGCATTTTCATTATCGTTAACGAGCTCTCCACGCAGTCATTATCTCGCATTTATTGCTATTGACAATACGTTTCAATGTCATGGCATAAACTGATAATGTCCTAAAGTCATCAAATAATGTAAAAATAATAATCATTATAATAACGATTCATGGTATCAAAATAATGTTATTTTCACAACACCCTTTAAACTTCAACTACTACCACGGGTCGAAAGTAGCCCACTAGTAATTTATATATTTTGCTAGATTTCTAAAAAATAGTCCAACTATATCTTGTGTATTCTCCTACTAATGTCATTCATTTTGAGTCATTTCCGATCCATGGTAGTAGAGTAGTAACTTACATCAATGTTGATTCGATCTATCGATCTGCTTTCTCACCTTCCACGTGGTTTATTCCCTACTATTGAAGCATTCATTGTTGTGTAGAGACTTTGTGATGAATTGTTTCGATCTACATCCTACGCCTATCTTAACATCCGTGCCTTCATATCATGAGATATTGCTTCATCAGTTTCTGTAAGTAACTCCTTCTTGGTCGTGTTGCTGCTCTGATAAAATATTCATCCGGTTTTCATAGTATGTTTAATAATAACTGACAGGCAGATATAGAACAGACTTGTTAAGGCTGCAAAAGATCTACTTGGTCTGTATGTCAACAGAAAAAAAAAATCTAATATGTAAATGTATTCAATATTTCTATCTCAGTATCAATTCTGAAGATTTATATATATGAAAAAAATAGTAATGCCATTTATAGTATAATAAAAGTAAACGGAACATTTCTATTTAAAAAACAATTTACAATGTCCCTTAAAACAATTTACAAGTACAGAATGCATGTTAGTGTGGTCAGAAAAACAAAGGAAATTAAAATAAAATAAATAAACAGAAATAGTCTCGGTTGGTACTTAGATAGTTATCTTAGGTATATTTCGTTGTCTGTCAGATTGAGAAAGGAGTAGCTGTTTAAAGAGGAGAGGTTTGAAAGAGAAAACTGATTGTGCTTGTCGAATATCAGGAGGGATATAATTCCAGAGGAAGACGGCTTGAATTGCAATGGATTTGTCAAACGCAGAACGTTGGTGAGGAGGAGGATAGAGATCAGACGTATGAGATCTAGTGAGACGAGATTGGATGGAGTATTGACAGTGATAGGATGGGTAGAGCCACTTCAACTCGTGGTAATCCTAGGAAATATGATTATCTCTGAGATTCCGAAAACAAAACGTTTTACACTAGTTTTGGTTGGGGGCCGGTGCATATTTAAGTTGTTACTATGTTCATTACCATCTCTATTTTTTTAATGCTATTGTGAGTCGTGTTATTTCAGTTTGTTTTTTAGTTGCTATTGACAATTCTTTTTGTTTATCTACTGCCTTATGCCATAATTTTGTTATTAATTTATGTGGGTAGAAACTATTTTTTATTATATTTAGTGGATTTTTTTTATTATTTATTTATCTGTAAGTTATTTTATTCATATTATTTATTCTTTATATTATTTAGTTATTTTGCTTTAGTGAATTTGATATTACATCCCTAAAACTAATGTCAAAGTGACAGAATGTTATATTATTTATCAATTAAATAAAAAAAAATGTTAAATATTAATTTTAAGTCGTAGTATAATAGCCAACACATGATTTAAAAACACTGCAGATTAGTTCAAAATGGTTTATTATTTTCAAACAATTGTACATCTAAGGTAACATTACCTTCCGAGTAACAAAGAAATAATAAAAAAAAGATGATTCCTTGCAAGATGAAAAAATGCATTGCTTCAGTAACAAAACTTTTTATACTTAAGCTGATAAATTTTGCAATATATTTGATTATATTCATTTTTTCGGTACCTCGCTCAGTTTCCGAGATATCCATCCTAAACAATCGCTAATTTGGAAAAAATGAAAAATAATGTTACTTCAATTCATAGCTAACTATTGATTGCTTTGTTCTACTTAATAAAGTTATGGCGAAGAAAATATTAATTAATTATATTTTCTTCAAGAATATATATATATATATATATATATATATATATATTGTCTGTAATTTTAATTGCTGTATTAATCAAATTATCACCTACATGAATGATTTGCGTTTTAGGGTGATTAGAATAAATATGAAGGATATTTTCTGATGTCATTGATTTTCTATACCATTTAGAATATAATTTTTGTTGCTTTTTAACTATGGTCATATCCAGATAATTAATACTAATATTATTTTCTATTTCCTGTGTAAATTATATTTTTTATTACCTAATAATAAAATAATCTGTCAACGTTTCGCCAATTCAGGCGACATCAAGGCAGAAGAAAAATAAACCCAAGATTACATGACTCCATGACATCCAACTTATACTGGAAGAAAGGTAAGTATAATAATAGGAAGGATAACCTTCCTCAACAGTGTTACCTCACTTTTCTGCCAATCTGCGAGTTGATATCATGGAGTGATATCATCTTGGTTATATTATTTTCGGTCTTGATGACGCCTGAATTTTCAAACCATTGATGGATTATTTTATTATTTTCCTAAATTTTAGAAACACACGGTTGAGAGGTTAGAATTTTCCGATTACAACCATACGAAAAATCTTAAATTAAGGATTTATTATAAACAGATACCTTCCGTTTACTCTTATTATATTATAAACTACTTTAATCTGTTTTTCTAAAACTTCAAAATTGAAACTGAATACATGTACGTACTTACTTAAACCTATATGAGAATACTCATCACAGGTATACAGTGTCGCTAAAAAGATCCTCCTACACAAATTCCAAACTCAAATTTATTGCTACTGATAATGTGATCATGAACTTGTATATTTTTCTGTCCTGATGGTAATTGAATTAGCGAAACACAGACAAGTTATATTATTATCGAAGTAAAATCTTCTTTATGGGCGTTTTGCACTATTGTAGTTAGTGAATGAGTCCGATGTGTAACGCTCATTCGGGTAAAGTTGGGTCGATTCGACTAATTGAAGTCTTTTTGCGTTTAAAATAGATCATAAGACAAATCACAGCACATCACATTTACACTTCGACATAAAACATGCCCTCCAGTTTTCCTTGACAATACACAGATTCCACAGACAGACACCGTTCACTACCTTGGTCTTACATTTGACAAAATAATGACGTGGAGCCCACATATAATCAAGAAACAAATGACGCTAAATCAAAGGTTAAGGATTCTGAGTTCACTTCTTTCGAAAAATTCAAAACTAAAACTTAGACAGAAATTGAACACATACAATTACTTAATAAAACCTATTTGGACTTACGCATCACAGATATTTGGAACTGCTAAAAAGACTCACTTAAACAAACTTCAAATCTTTCAAGCAAAAACATTCAGAACAATTACAAAAGCTACCTTGGTACGTTAGCAACATAACCTTACATACTGACCTCCATATGCCGACTGTTAACGAACGCATACGAACTCATTACAAACGATTCCATGACAACTTACAAGGACATCCTAATACACTTATAAATGACATGGCCACTACGAATATGCCAGGTAACGTCTGTAGGAGACTGAAGAGGAGCTGGATGAGGGACCTCCTCGCCTAATGTAGATATCACGCGGAGTGAGGTGCCGCTGGGCACTGATCCTCCTCACGCCTTTCATGACATTATATTTTGCAATCGATTTCACATTCACTGTTTGTCGTTACCATTATGAAAGGTTTAAATAAAAAAAATTAAACAAAAAAAAATAGATTTAGATTAAAATATTTCACAAGGTAAAAATCGGACCTACACACTGTAACCAAAGGAAATCTTCAGCGTTTCATCATTTTTGTAATCAACTATTATTCAAAATTGTATCTTAATACGACGCCGAATTAGAGAGTTTGATAAAATAAAAAAAAAAGATAGTGTCGAAAATCAAATGATGAGTTTTGTATGAGTTGTAATATGGATTAAAATATCTCAGCTAACATAGAGAATTCAGAAACCGCTTTTCACAGAATTAAATATAGATATATATATATATATATATATATATATATATATATATATATATATATATATATATATATATATTTATATATATATTTTTTTTAATACTTAATAGTTAACCGTTGTATTATTAATGAAGGAGATGGTCTGGGGTGGCAGTCATAAATATACTAAATAGTGAAAAAACTATTTTATTAAAAGCCAATGTTTCAACCAAACTTTGCTGGTCTTCTTCAGGGCTAGAACGGTCAAGATGCAAACAAATATAGAGAATTGTGGAAGTTACATCATATTTAGATAAAAAATTACAAACAATGTGGATAAACTTATTAAAATTATAAATAATAAGTACGTTAAAATATTGAGAATGATATCTTATATAAACAGAGTAAGCTAAGTAACAAGATCCTAAACTGAAGTAAATAGATGGTAAAAATTGGTTTAGTATAATGTAAAATATAATGTATGCAATTTTGAATATACTCCTGCAGATGTACAGGAGAGATTGGAAGAAAATAAAAAAAAGGATATAATATGAAATGTGTGTAAAAGGATGTGGAGCAAAATAGTTTTGCCACTATTTAGTCTATTTATGACAGTCACCCCGAACCATCTCCTTCCTTGATATTTTTTTTTAATTAGCCGTAAATATAAGAAATTAAGTGTTTCTATTCGATTTTCTGTTGAACTTAACAGTGTTTTAACAAAGTCATTAAAATGTTACAAAAACCAGTTTATACACACTTATAAGTGTAAATATTGTAAATGCTATTACTTTGTGAACATAGAACAAAAAAAAGATTTATATTTCGTATTATTATTAAACCCGCCTCGTTTATGTTTTCACTTCTATCGTGTGGTCTTAAGCATCGTAGTTTTATACCTATATTTTAGAGACGGAAGGCTGGAATATTCCAATTATAATAATAATGGAGTGACATAATAATGAATAATATATTTGATAAACTGGAATACTAAATAATTTATTTCATATCAGCTTGAAGGAAAGAGAGTAAACAACATCCGATCGTAAATTTGAAATAGTTAATTCAGTTGTTTTATAACTTCCCAGATATCGATGTCATATAATTTTCTATTCCATATTTTATGCTCGTGCATAAATCGATTTCTGTTTTAAGTGCCTTGTCCCATTACTTTGCACAACTATCAGATCCAGACGAAAACTTAATTTTTTATTCCCTAATAAAACTGATCATTTAGCCTTCTTGAAAGTTATTGGTGATTTGTTGATATCAACTATATTGAAAGGTAATTTTTAAAGAATATTCATTTCGATAAGAGTTGAGTTCGCATCTAAAATATTATAGCGGCTTTTGATTTGGATAAGTAAAATCATACGAGGATATACAATAACATAATACATTTTTGCTCTCATACTATACTGTTCAGAAGTTGTGGATATAAAATCAGGCTTCCTTTTTATCCCTCTTCTCCCTGTTTTATTGAGGTGATTTCAATATCAACTTTCAATTTAAACAAAAAAATTTTAGCTCTTGTCGATTTAAACTCAACACAAGGATATAGTTTTTTTGTTAACTAATCCTTTTATCCATTTATTTATAAGCTTCATTTTCAAATAGTCCAGTCAATGAATGATTATACAAGAAAATGACGGCCACATATTGGTGTTATCAGGCATGTTGTTGATTCAGTGAGTTCTATGTACGTGTAAGTTGTTATGACATCTTTTATAATGTGTTGGTTAACCGTTGGCATCCGTAAATGTTTATGTAAAATAATGTTACTGACGTACCAGGGAGCTTTCCTTACAGTCCTGTTATAATTATTTGGTGTCTTTTTTTTTTTAAACCTGTAATATCTCCAATCTTAATTTTGTTAAACACTTTTTTAGGTTTTTTTAACGTATATGCAGTTTTGGTTTTGTTATTTTATGCTAAAGCTATTTTTAAAAAATTAACTCCTGCTTTTTTAAACAGCTGTTATTATTTTGGAATATTTAAAATCATCCCAAAAGACAGACCATAAAAACAAATTTCAAGGTAATAAAATTGTCTACATTTTCATGAATTGTTTTTCTTGCATCTAATGAAATGAAATGAAATGAAATAGCCTTTATTATGCAAAATAAGTAGTTACATATGTACAAATGATTTTTATTTTTATAACTACTAATATAAAATAGCATGCATATCTACATGGATACGCACACACACATACACACATACACTATTATACACTTCTTCTTCTATGTCTTTCTTCCTGCACAGGCCTTCCCGTGAGGGAGTAGTAGTCAGCACTTCTCTGGGTGACTAGCCCTGTTGAGAAGCGGGGTCCGTGAGCTCTGTCCACTTCTTTTTCCATATAACCCTGTCTTTAGCGTCTCTCCACCAGAGGGGTCCCATCGTCAGCCTGAATACATCGCACCATCTCTTCACTGGTCGGCCTCTCTTCCTTTTTAGATCATATGGCGTCCACTCGGTTGTTATTTTCGACCACCTAACATCGTTGCTACGTAAGAGGTGACCAGCCCATTTCCATTTAATTTTCCTCAACTGTAAAATTGTATCTTTGAGGCCTGTTTCTTTCCTTAGTTTAGTGCATCTTATTTTGTCTCTTTTCTTTACCTTCATAATACTCCTCTCAATACTGTTCTGCCACACTTGGATTTTTCTCTCGTGGGCCTTAGTTAACGACCAAGTTTGAGAACCATATGTCACTACTGGGAGGATACAGCTATCGAAGGTCTGTCTTTTAAGATCCACATCTAAATCCCCTTTCATTATGTGCCTCAATGACCAAAACTTGTTCCATCCCATTGCGATTCTTCTCTGTACTTCTTTTGTTGCTCTATCCGAGAAGGACACCAGCTGGCCTAGATACGCATATTCGTCTACATATTCTAAGGTGTATTTATTTATTTTTATTTCTTTTGGCTCCCTATTCGACATTAGTTTGGTTTTATTATAGTTTGGATATAAACCGACTTGTTCGCACAACCTTAAAAGTTGTATAATCATTTCCTTCAATTGTCAACTGTTTTTGGCAAAGAGTAAATGTCATCGGCAAAACGTAAATTGCTCAAACATTTACCATTCACCCTTATACCAACATCCCCTCATTCAAGATTCCAAAACACCAGCTCCAACACCAAGATAAACAACATAGGTGATAATGGGTCTCCCTGACGAACCCCTTTCCTAACCCTGAAGCTTTGACCTTTCTTTTCTGTCATAATGTATGCTGACATTTCTGCATAAAGTTCTGTTAGAATCTTTATATATCTCTCTTCTGTACCTATTGCTTTAAGTGCTTTAATTACACTTGCATGTGAAATGGTGTCAAAAGCCTTCTTGAAATCAAGAAAACAGAGGTAGAGAGAGAAATTATATTCTTTGGCTTTATCGATCATCTTATTTACCGTCTGGATGTGATCTATTGTTGAGAATCCTTTTCTGAATCCTGCCTGTTCATCTGCTATACACTCCATAATTCTTTTTGTGAGTCGCTGTTTAATTATGGTGGTAGAAAGTTTTGCCATGGTTGAACAAAGGGAGTAATTCTCTATGTCATGCATATTGCCTTTTTTATGGAGTAACATTATCTTAGCGATTCTCCATTGCTTTGGAATTTTTCCCTCCTGGAGAATTAAGTTAAATAATTCTGACAGTTCTTTAATTAGAGATTTTCCTTCTGCTTTTAAAATTTCATTTGTTATGTTATCCGGTTCTTGCATCTAAATAAATATTATTCCAGATTTCTGAGAGAGCGAAGGAAATAACAACAATAATAAACAATACAGGTATTTATTTTTAAAATAGTTTAGGTTTCAGGACAAAGTTCTACATTCTTCGACATTTGGGCTTTGCTATGTATTAAGTTTTTAAAACAATTATTTGTCAAAAACAAGGTTGAATGAAACCGACTTCTGACATCAAAACCAGCGTCAAGGGAGGAGGAGCGGGTAGATAAGGACCGACCTGTACCTGGACCCTTGGGAAGGCTTAGAGTAAAAACTATTAACGGGCTAAATAACTGGTTCCTTTTATTGTGTTACCAGTTATCGTGAAGTAATAGGGTGAAGTTAAGAACTAATGGAAATCATCCTTGCTACACCCTGAATATTTGTATAAAATCTACCCAGAAGAAAGAAAAGAGGTCTTATGTTGAATTCCGGCTAGGGGAATGAAGCGTTGGCCCAACATAGACCATGAAGATCAGCCCCATTGGCAGATTTTGGACGAGATGACCTTGGATCAGCAGATGCAGCGATGAAATCAACCAACTACACCTCTTCATATACAATTGATAAGTTTTATTCCCAACAATAAATTTATCAATGTTAGAATATTTCTTGACAATACAATTCTCAAAACAGTCCATCTGAAATCATACCTTCACAGTTAAATATTAAATTCATTGAATCACGTATTTAGTTTTTTGTTAATATAATTTGTATGTATTCTTTATTTAACGTAGAAATAAATTAAGTTTTTAGTAAAAGTTATTTTAATTCTACCACCCATTTATGTCATGATGATCACAGGTAATGGTGGTAATTAGAAAGCATGATAAACACAAACCAGCCTTTGAGAAAATAAATGCAATTAATAATCTGGACCAATCAATACATTATATCAATATATTATTTTAGTATTTTTTTATTAATTAATTTTTATTAAATAATTCTGGATAATTATCCAGTGGCATCTCCAATAAATTGTAACACCCCAAAACGAAGCATTTTTATGTCATCCCTTTTTTTTGGGATAAAACATAGCAGCTTGCTCGGAATAGCAACATTGTTTCCCTTCATATCCTACTGCATTAGAATACTATGTGCCCAATGTGCCCTATCGGTATTATAATACACCGAGAGGGCACGTTGGGTCATATGGCACATAAGCCAATGATCGAGCTATGATGCGCTCGCTATAAAACCTACTGGGTGCCATATAGGAGTAATTCCATCGGATAACAGCCTTCCCTGGATGCTCGAGATCGGTTTAGTGTCCATAAATTGGGGGAGGGGGAAAGGGCGTCGTACTACGACTGGGGCGCCCCCTATAACACAGGATCCACCTTATGGCTTCATAGGCTACGAAAGAGGATATTGTGGTCCTTAACGGTCTGAGACAAGTGCAATAAAGTGGGATAAACTGAACAAAATGAACATCATTTTAACTCCTACAGTTAAAAGTTATGAGAGACCAACAAGTTATCAGTTTATAAGACAATTATAATGAGTCAGATGGAAAAAAACAAAAATGTAATGCTGTTCATCTGACAAGTATTACCTACCGCCCTAATTTAATTAGATATTATATTTTTTATATAGTTAATAAATCTTCAAAATCTCATTTTAATTATAAACAAAAAACTTATCTAATAATAATTAATATTAACTAGTAAACGCCAGCGAGAACTCTCTTATGGATATTCTTCTTCCCCAAGCTTACAATGTATGAACTACATCAACTAAACATGTTTATTCCTCTTTCTCTCTCTCTCTCTCTCTCTCTCTCTCTCTCTCTCTCTCTCTCTATATATATATATATATATATATATATATATATATATATATATATATATATATGAATAATATATATTTATTTATTTATTAACCAAACAAAAATATGGAACATTAGATTAAATTTGCAATCAGCAAATTTCTTTGCAATAAGTAAATTTTTTAGGAGCTTCACAGCTTCCCATCACGTCCGGGATATAAATCAAATCAGCAGGTCTCTTGGCCAACGCCTACGTAATCGTCGTGGTGGGCTGTACGGGTTTCTTGTACGATGAAGGATTTCTGTCAGAGGATTCATGTTGTACGTCAGTCTTTGGTGAAAGTTATTGTAGTTCTCTTTTGCAGTATCTAAAATTTTAGGTACGTTTAAGTCTTTATGTAGTGTGTCATTTGCGACATAAAAAGGTGCGTCAACTATCCTTCGCAACATTTTTGACTGAAAGGACTGAACATTTTTAATGTTGGAAGTTTTAGCAGAGCCCCACAGTTCTATGCCGTAAGTGCAAATAGGTTTAAGTAAGACTTTATAAAGGGTTAGTTTGTTAGTTAAAGATAATTTTGAACGTCTGTCAAGTAATCTGGATAAGAGACCGTATCGTCTGTTTAATTCTATTCGTTTTTGTCTGATGTGAGTCTTCCAAGTAAGTCTTTTGTCCAGGTAAAAACCTAAATACCTAATTACATCTGATGTTGGGATTTGAATGTTATTAAAATATATTTCAGGGAAGGTTTATGGTTAAGAGTGAATACCACATGCACACTTTTTTTTTCATTCATCTTAATTTTCCACCTTGTTGCCCAGTCTGCAATATCGTTCAGATGATTTGTATAATATATAATATATATATATATATATATATATATATATATATATATATATATATATACATATATATATAATATATATATTATAATATATAGTATATATTATATATAATATATAGATAATATATAATATATATATATATATATAATATATAGATAATATATATAATATAATATTATCAACATTGTATATTATATACACACACAACTGGTTAAGCACCATATTTTACCCTAATTTACTTAATCAGTGATCAGCTTTTTCCACAGGAAAATACCTCTGCAGTTTAATAGTTAAGAAAAATGACAAAGCAACAACTGATATTGCAACAACCGATTATTTTTGCTTTTACTTGCCTATATTCCAAAACTCTATTGAGCATCAAAACCTTACTATCCTCATCTGTCTAGATTTTCCCAAAGCGTTTGATACAGTTGACCATAACATCCTTCTTACCAAATTGCAAAATCTTCCTCTATCCAACATTGTCCTGCGTTGGTTCGACTCCTTCCTTTCCGATCGATCCTAGTATGTAGTCGTCCCAGATCAACCTCCTTCCTTCCTCTCTCCTGTGGTGTCCCTCAGGGTTCCTCATTATCTCCTGCTCTGTTTGTTATTTACAATAATGACCTTTCCCTCCTGATCCAATTTTAATCCTTTGTCCATTCCAGCAATACCCGTTCCTGGTCTTCAGATTTAGAAATAATGGCCTGCTTTCGATAAATCTTTTATTATTCGATCTCATCCCTATAGAATTTCATCCCTCCTGACATCCGTCGTTACAATACTCTATCTACTTTTAAATCCCGACTATTCAATAACTTTCTTTTCGTCCAGTCCCTCTAAAATTGTAAATAGAAACTCCTGGAAATATGTAAATATATATTATTAGTTTATTTTCATTTGTTTTCATCTCATTGTTCTTTCATTTATTTATTTTTTCTTAATCGATTTAATCTATTAGATAACATTTTTTTTCTTTTTTCCTTATATCTATTAGTTAACTTTCTAAATACATGTATATATATCTGAGGCCTACAGGCCCACATTTCTGTCCTTGTTAATTATTCTAAATAGATTCGTCCCAGAATAAATAAAAGATTATTATTATTATTATAATTATTATTATATATGTAATATATAATAAGGGAAAGTATTAGGATCGTGAAATTTTTTTAATCCAAGTTTTCAATGACCAGTTCGACCAATTATAGTGACCATCAGCTGCGCACAGCTACGTAAAGTTATTAAACCTTTTTTTTTTTTTTAATGTAAATTATAATTTGAATATTAGTATTATTTTGTTAATTTTAGCATTAGTTTAGATTGATTAATGTTTGGTTAGTTAAGTAGAATATCATTTCTTTTATTCAATATTTTATTTTTGCTTTATTTATCGAGATATTTAATTTGTTTTTATCTTTATTTATAATAAAAGTTCTAATTGTATTTTTTTTTATTTGCTGTTATTTAACGTCGCATCGATTGCCAAGGTCATTAGCGACGATCGTTCTTCTTAAATATAACTTATCAATTTTATTTTTCGGATGTACTTCAGCGTTTTTTCAATATCAGTGTTTTCCTTGTACGGTGCCTTGTCTTCAATTTGGAGTTCGATTTGCTGTTTCCGGAACTTTTTGCACTGGAATATGTGTTCAACTGTCAGAGTAGCATTTTCACATACCTCACATGTTGGTAGATGTGAGCCAAGAAGTAGGTGGAGATGGGTCAGTTTGGTATGTCCAATCCTGAGCCTGCTTATTATAGAACACTCTTTTGATGTCAGATGTTTTGGAGGATACCAAGCTCGATTTTCGTCTTTGGTCAGATGAAGGTGATTGTGCGGCAGTAATCTCCACTGTGCATTCCAACTGTCGTTCACTTTCTTTGAAATTTCTCTTCTCCATTCGTTGAGAAACATCGATCCTAAAACAGATGAATCTGTGCTTCTGGCGGCTTCCTTTGCTCCCTCATCGGGTCGTTCATTGCCGATTATGCCAATGTGTGAGGGTACCCAAAACAATATTATTTTTTGACTATTTTTATTTAGTTTCAAGTTCATTAGCTGAATTTTTTTGTGCAATGTGTTACATGTCCATGCATTTTGCAGTCCCTTGATTACAGATAAGGAATCGGTCACAATTACTGATTTCTCAATATTGGTGTCGATTACGTATTCAAATGCCTTGAGAATCGCCCACGTTTAACTTGTAAAAATTGAATTATTGTTATTTAATTTCCATTTTTTTATATTGTTTTGGGTTACTATACAGCATCCTACACCTTTCTCTGATTTTGAACCGTCCGTAAAAATTATGTCATGAATATGGAATAATTTATGGACTATTTCATGATAACTATATCTAATTTCTTCTGGGGTAGTGTTGTTTGGAAGATTGTTCAGTCCTAGTTCATTTTTGATTGGTGGAATTGTCCACGGAGGGGTATCTCCTATTTTCTGAGGTATAAAATTTATAAGTGTTGTAATTTAATACTGAATTATTATTCATTTATTTTATTATCAATCAAATTTAAAATTGATTTCATTTATTCTTTATTACCTTAAACAAAATTTCTTTAGTCCAGGTTTCGTTATGTTGAATATTATACAGTCCGTTATTTTTTTTTATATAATCCTTTTTTGTTTTCTCACACCTTAAAGCTTTAATTTAAGTTTGCACCTAAAGCAACAAGAGAGCTTAACAAGTTATCTGCAAATATAGTCTGTTCTCTATAAATATATTCGCATCATCAACATAGAGCCCA
Organism: Nezara viridula; assembly: GCA_928085145.1. Taxonomy (NCBI): domain Eukaryota; kingdom Metazoa; phylum Arthropoda; class Insecta; order Hemiptera; family Pentatomidae; genus Nezara; species Nezara viridula. Next base: position 173,194,007 of record OV725079.1, on the reverse strand, counting down.
TCCAATTAGTCTGTTTCGTGTAAGTTGATTAACTTGAATGGCAGATAATACTGGCCGAAGAGTCTAACCGGTTTAGTGGGCAAGAGAAGAGACAGAGTGGACAATAGACTAGCAATTACTACACTAGCGCCCCTGGGAGCCACTAGCGGACCTAGGGGGCTGCTAAACCCTTCTCTTCATTTTCCGTCATTTCCTCTCCTTCCGATTTCCCAAGGCGTCGGTTCGAGTCACCTTTTACTGAGAAAATGCGCTTACCTGGATTTTCCGGTATCGGCCCCTGGGATTTGAGGCATGTAGGGGTTGTCCTCATTTCGAAGACTGTTGAATTTTTAAAATATCATCTAATAGAAAATCTTAAAATATAGGATTTATAGAAAATTTAGCACATGAAATAGGTATATCGCTTAGGAATAGGTAATGTAGTGTGTCTATTGCATTTCATTCAGAATGTATTGAATTAAATCACTAAGAATTTGGTTTCTCCTTAATATGAGAAATACGCAATTAGTGTAAGCTTTTTAAATTTACATAACATTTTGTGTCTTTCATATCATTTGGACGCAATAAAGGTATTTTTGAAATGATAAATGAAATAAAAATTTATTAAAACGTACTTATATCTTAGTAATTTTTTGCAATAAAGTGACTATATCAAGCATTATTCACACATATTGTATTTATTTTTTTATTACCAATAAATCCCAAACCTTATTTTGCGTTACGAAAAAATATATTCGCTTGTTTAAAATTATACAACTTTATTTTTCTGATGATATGTATTTAATTTTCGGTAAGATATTTTAAGATTAGTTTACTTTTAAGAATAAATTAACTCTAAATTAGGAAGAAATAAAAAAAAGTTCTAATGTTAATTACTTTATCTTAAATAAATGTTAAAAATATTACAATAAATATTATGCAAGTGTTAGTAAGTTTTTACGATTTCCGGTCCTGCTGTTCGCGAGGAGTGGGGTTTTAACTCTGGCATTAATTCCTCGCTCTTACATTATAGTATGATATTATTAATTATATATTATTATTATTTATATATTATTTAATTATATTATTAACGCTCATATATTATTAATAGTCGATTGTTCTACATATCATGGGTGATATATATTCAGGAGGCAGTATTTATAAAAAGAAATTAATTTTTTATTTGTGCCATCGTTTCAACCCAAAACATTTGGGTCATCTTCAGAGCTGAAAATTTTAAAATACAATCAGATATACAATATTATACGATCGATAATGGTAAATAATAAACTATAGTGATTGAACGTAAGCACAAATAAAAAAATATTATTATTTCTTTTTTCAAGACTAAGTCCTGAATATTTATCACCCCCAAAAAACATTTATATGATTACTATACTGGATGGTATTTAGTATTTAATTTTGGATTTTTTTTTTTTTTTTACATACAACGGTTATTAATCTAGAATAAACATCAGAAACTATTTGACGTTTAAGTGGTCTTTGTGAGGCTGTTAAAAAAATGTATTAGGGGAATAATAATTATCCTAGGAATATTTCTTTTATTTATTCTTCTTATGTATGTGTATATTTAAAAATCTAAAAAAAAAATGTTATATATATGATTCCTATTATACATGAAAAATATGAGAATTATTAATTAAAAAGTAATTCATTTAATGATATAATACCATTACTGTTATATAAAACTATGTAAAATTAATAACATTCATTACCATTGGTGTTTTAGCCTTTTCGGTAAAAATATGTCCTATTTAATTTAGAAATAATAAGGGTGTCCCATACTATCCCTATATAACAGATTCATTTTTATCGGTACCCTCTACGATTTATTTTAAAATAAATAATAATTATAATAGCTAATTAAACAAAATAAGCTACCAAGAACGAAAAAAAAAAAAAAAAACGGTGTCCCACACTTCACACATAATCTATACATGTCACCTCAGAAAAAAAAAGGTTGGGGATCACTGTCCTGGGAGATAAAGCGTGTAAATAATTAAATTATTTACATTAAATATGCTCGTAGTTACATTATTACAATTTAAAATTGTTATAAACTGTTGTTTATTACATGATGTATTACTTCTATTTCTTTGAATGCGAACTGTATATTATTTAGTGTCGGCCGATCTGTCTTGGCCTTGAATATTCATCGAGTACAGCTCTCCCCTCTCCTATTCTTCTCCCCAGGACCAAGAAGATCCGGATGAAGGATATCCTCGAAGGACAGAGGGCCGTATAAGGAATGGCCACCTCTCCAATGACAAACAGTGACCGGGGTTGTACTGGAGGAAGGATTAATTCCCAGTGCTTCCAGTAAATAGCCGTCTTTTGTCCTGTCTGTATGTTCCAGGCTTTTCTTTCAGGATGATTCTTTGCTTTTGTCCCGCATAAGATAGATATGTGATATATCTATCTATTTAATTTCCTATCTATTTATCTTTCTTTATATATATATATATATATATATATATATATATATATATATATATATAATTTTACATTTTAAAACATTTCATTCAAAATACTGTCTGTTCCATTCATCTTCCTTTTTTTTAGCAGTAGCACTCTTGGAAAAACTCCGTTTCAAAATCAAAAAAAGAAAATATATATGTGCAGCGTTAGTTTATGTATATACATTTTCTTTTTAATTTTGATATGTAGTTTTGCTGAGTGTTACTGCGCAAAGAAACGGCTACATGGAACAAACTCAGACAGTATTTCCAATGATATATTTTAAAATACAAAATAAAATACTTTTTTTTTGTATTTGTAAAATATAAAATATATTGTGACTGTTTAAATCTGTGTAACATACTATATGTTTCGTTTTTAAATACTGAATAAGTATTTATATTTTATTTTTAAGGTACTAAAATACCATTAATGTACTATATTTTGAGTATTTCAAATATAAAAAATAAATTACTTAATGAAGTAGGTTTCCTTTATTATAGGCTGTTCGGCCACCAGTAAGTATTTTGTTTTTGTAATTTGTTACTTATAAATAAAATTAAAAATACTTTTGTTATTTTGTATTTGAAATACTATTTCTGAAACGATTTATAAATGCTTTGTAATTAAAATACACTGTACTTAAAAAACATGAAATGAATGGTATCTTAAATACTGGATTTTAAAATAATAGTTAATATACTTTTTGCTGAGGTCTTGTATGAAGTAAAATAATTCTTAACAGCCATTTTATAGCTTAGAAAACCAATCAGAAACTTACAAATTTTTAAATTAGATAAATAGTGAGTAATACGTAAATTGATTTCAATTTGTTTATCTTTATCTTTTTTGGGGGGAATTTTTATCAGTATCAATCATAGAATGCACATTAAATTTATAGAAAATAAATCTTGATTATGTTAATTTTTAATCAAACGTACAAATATTTTCAAGAAAAATTTAGAGTAAATACTTACATAATTAAGCTAAAACCTAATTAATACGGAATACTTAATTAATTTAATACTTGTTTTTTTTTTAAACTCTGTTATTGTTCTATAGGGAATTTAGTTTCAGAATAAAATTATTTTTGCATTTATTCATTTATTCAATTAATAATATAAAAGATGAAAATTGCCTCGAATAACAAAGTCAGGTTACGCAGAATAAAGTAAAAGGCAATTCAAACTGTTGAAATGTAATAAGGAAAAAGTATACATAAAAATTAATATTTATATTTTAAGTCATGATAGATTTTTTTTAATTAATTCTTTTTGTGTCTTGAACAAGTAAATAGAAGTAACAAATGGTACATTTTCATATAAAATCACCATTTTCGGTCCGAGCATGCAATTTTGGGCAAAGCTCACACTCGTTACTTTAACATTTTTTGAATAAATTTGATTTGGCAGATTTGAAAGATCGATCCCTAAATTAATGTCTCCAAATTATTTATTTTGCAATTATCATTCGTAATATTAATGAAACAATATCAATTATAATAATGGTAAAACTCGTTGTGCATAGTTTTCGTGATATTTTAATGCGGCCAGCTCTTTTATACCTGAAGATTACACAGATAGCTGATATCAATGACTCATGACTCATTCCCCATTCACAATCAAAATATTTGAGATAAATAATTTTATCATTAACTCGTTATTGGTGACCTAGAGGGACTTTTCTCCACATCACCAGAATTATTTTAAAAATATGAGATTCATAATTTATTTTTACAATTTTTATATTTATTGACATGATTTTTATTAATGTTTATTAATGAAAAAAATATATATTCAAGAAACAAATCAAAAAAGTTATAAGAAGTTAAAAAATACAAATATACATTTTATATGAAAGCATTAAACTTGAAATAAATTGTTCAATCAGACCATGTAAGAATAAATAGTAAAATACAAATATTCTAAATATAAAAACTTGAAAAAAAAATTGTTCAATCAGACAATGTAATAATAAATAATAAAATAAAAATATTCTAATTATAAAAACTTTAAATAAAATGTTTATTCAGACAAACAATTTCCGTGAGCACAATTTTTACAAGTAAATACAGTACGATTACACGATTGCTTGCCCAGGCGTGTATTGGATGATTACACAGTTATACAGTGAATTACTCTTCTTTAATTTTTTTCGTTATGCCGATGACACGTGTATCCTATCAGTTAACAACGACCCATCTATTGCATCCCAAACTCTCCAATCAAACATCATAAGTCTTGAAGAATGGTGTCAAAACTGGAGGATTAAAATAAACTCCAATAAATCCTATCAAATTACCTTTATCCTGCGTCGCATGACCTCCTGTCCTACAGTATCCTTCAACAATTCTCCACTTATCCCAGTTGAACAAATTCGTTACCTAGGACTCCACACAAACGACTCACATGGAATCCTCATACAAGACTGAAACGACAAGAAACCGCTCGACGTTTCCGACTACTCCAACACTTACTAGACAAACGCTCTAAGCTTTCAATCAATTACAAACGACTCATATATATGACAATAATAAGACCTATTTGGACTTACAGAATTGAGTTTTGGGGCTCCACCAAACCATCGAATTCCTCTCGAATCCAATCCTTACAATCCAAAATCCTTTGTAAAATCCTCAACGCTCCTTACTCTATCACAAACAAAATCATCCATAAAGGGCTTAATGTTCCATATGTTTCCGATTTGACCCAATTCAGATACCTATCCTTCCATAACAAACTGCAGAACCATCCGAACAGTCTCGTTTCAAACCTTGCTTCCTACCTCGATCCATGATAACCCTCTGAGGCGTCTGAAAAGAAGATGGCTTCGGGACCTTCTAATATAGAACTTTAATTTGAGTTATACCAATGGTTGGTTTCTCTTCATGCTGTACATGTAATGTTACCAATGTCACATTTACTTGTTGTATTTTCAAAAAATGAAAACAATTTCGTAGTGTTCAAACCAATGTTTACTTTTGCAGTAATTCTTTACCTAGTGGATATAGAACTAAACTAGAAGCACAGGAAAAAGATCCTGCTTCTTCAAACCTACGGCTATATCTATCGTACGTCAAGAAAACTCTCATAAGTATTTTTAACGCAACAACAGACGCGAATGAGACGGGATCGTGAGAAAAGAAAAAGGCCTTGAGACCGGTTATGGGGATGGCAGAGTGGTGGAGGGGTGCTGGAGTAGAAAGATACTATAATCTACAGATTCTAGAATAATTGAGTGTATATCCCTGTCTCAAGGAGCTGCTAGACTGGATTATCATTTACGGAGTTAATTTTAGGTGGACTTCAGCCCGAAATATATTTTTTTTTATGTATGACGATATATCCGTATGTATTACTTCGGAAGAAAATAAGTACCTACATGAAATGGTGTTTAAGTGATTCTGTAAGTTCATTTAAATGTGATTAAATGAAGAATAATACTTTTAGAGATAATTAATTTCATTTTTTTTATTTACATGTTTATATTTTACCATTTTGGGAGGTTCCTCAGCCCGGAAGGCTCCTCTCTCCCCCCAGTAGATCCGTCAGTGGATTTATGAAAGAGCGACCAATGACGTGTTGAAAATGTAATTATATTTCGAAATACCATGCTATAACACCAAAATTCTGTAAACTAGTCGAGAGCGAAAAGTATTTTAAATATTATTCTAAAATACCAAGTATTTTGTTTTTTTAAAATGCAGTTTGTTTTAATTATGTAGTATTTAAATTCATTCCAAAAATATAATTCTTGCGTAGCGACCAATGAAAAAAGTACTTATAATTCGAAATACTATCATGTAACAGTGAAATTCTGCATGGGTGAGTAATAATCGACACAGATAGTTTCATTGCTCAAGATGGCACGGACTTATTTCAAATGCGAAATGCTTTTAAATGAAGCTATGAAACTATCTGTGTCGATTATTACTCACATATGGAGAATTTCACTGTTACATGATAGTAGTTCGAATCATAAGTACTTTTTTCATTGGTCGCTAGGCAACTTGTTAATTAACATATACTGTATTTTAAAAACACAAAATTCTGGGTATTTTAGTATAATATTATACTTTTCGCTCCTGTTCGGTTTAGAGAATTTAACTGTTATATGATGGTATTTCGAAACATAGTTACTTTTTTAACCCGCCACTGGTCAATTCTTTTATTGAAATTTTAATACTTTCTTATACAAATATATATATATTTGCATTTTTGAACTTTTTATAACTCTTTTGATTTGTTTCTTGAATATTTTTTATTCATTAGTAAGCATTAATAAAAATCATGTAAAAAATACAAACATTTTAAAAATAATCATGAATCTATTTATAATAATATGAAGGCAAGGAGGTTAAAATGGGCGGGGCAGGTAGTTCGTAGCAATCTATGTGAGAGCCTCTACATAATAACTCCTCAATAGAAGGAAAAGAAAATGTAACGTTACATTTTTTTTTATATATACCATGATATTTCTTCTTGGTTTTGGAGAGGACGCAAGTTCGATTTATCAAGTGATTGCTCCATTGGCCAAGAAATACACCGAACTATGTTGCTTGAAAGTGGAAGATCTCCATCAAGTGTTGAAGTGTTGAAAAAAGTGATCAACTATTGGACAAAGCTAAGCTTAATGAGTGACGACAGACTACCTAGACAATGCTTTAATAGGCTTAGAGCTCTAGACTCATCCATTGGAAAACCTGATCCAACTTATAACTGGGCTACCCAAGTAAAGATGATTGTGGCGGCACTGGGATGTCAGAGGCTGTTTTCGTGTGTTTTCCTCCAAGGTCTGATGAGGTTCAAAGATGAAATCATGGAAAAAATAAGAAACCATCACGCATCCAAGGACATCGACAGAGTGTTAAACTCTAAATCAAACCCAAGATATAGAAAAATCTGCTCCTTTAATGTTACCAGACCAGAGGATTATCTTCAGTTCAGGGCTCTGAATTTAAACAAATTAAGAGCCGTTAGTCGTCTCAGAGTAGCAAGTAAAGATTTTATGAAAATATACTTAAAAGATGCTACTTTGACTATTAAATCCAGTGAGGTATGTGGTGCATGCAACTGCCTTGTAACTGACCCGGTAACTCATTTTCTGATCCAATGTATCAAGTTCAACGAGCCAAGAAATAAGTACTTGAAGGCATTTATCACTGAATCCAGAGAAGATGCTAGTGTGGAGGAGATACTGAAAATAGACACTACGAAAAAAATAAACCAACTGTATTATTTCATACAGGGCTGTTCATTGAACTGTTAAGTGGTAAAGTTAATCATATAACATATATTAATGCTTATTTATATTGTCATTTGTCTTATACCTCTGGAATATTAAAAAAAAATGTATTATTGAAAAAAAAAATGTTTTACTAATTGTTATGTATATATATATATATATATATATATATATATCGTTTACTAATCTGTTATTATATTAGTCATACTTAATGCTGTGGACATTGTTAATGTTATGTTTGAATGCAGTACTAGACTCAAGTTCTAACATTGTTAATTATATCATTATATTTATTTGTAAAGGAATTTTCTTAGACAAATAAAAGAAACTATACTAGCTAACTATTTCTTCTTGTAGTTGAGATAGACTTATTTTAATATAACCGCTTCATTCCTTTTAAAATATTAATACGATATTTTCAAACCAAAAATCATTTCAAAAACGAATGAAAATATCCGAGACATTATAATATAAAGAACAATCCATTTTTTTTTCTCTTAGCATTAAAGATTTTGAAGATCTTTTGCAGACTTAACAAGCCTTCTCCATCTAAGGCTATTTCTTTCCAGTTATCTGCACGCAGATCTATTGCGTCTTTGTTGATTATATTTATCCACCTGATTTTTGGCCTTCCATGTGGTTTTTTGCCTTCTATTGAGGCATTCATTGTTGCATAGAGGCTATTGCATGGATTTCTACGAGTTACATGCCCCTGCCATTTTAACATCCCTGCCTTCATATACTGGGATATTGACTGGCCAGTAAGCAGCTTGCTACGTGTCAATTTGGTTTTTGTAGATTTTAATGGGATGCCACTGGATAACTATTGAGGATAATTATCCAGAATTAATTAATAAAATATATTAGTTAAACAAATTATGTCATTTGACATATTGGTCCTTGATTAATTTATTGGATTACTTCTCACAAAGGCTTGTTGTGTGTTTATCTGTTCTCTAATTACCAAACATTACCTGTGCTTTTAATGATATCAATAGGTGGCATGATTAAAATAACATTTATTTACATATTCTATTTATTTACAAATTATATAATAAAGAATGTTATATACATTACATTTACAAAAATTAATGAACCAAACAATTGGTTGCGAAGGCATGATTCACATGGATGGAATTTAAAATTACATTGCCATTAAATATTTAAACATCTTTAAAGGAATTGTTGGGAATTACTTATCTAATATGTTATGCGAAGTAGTGGATTTTGACAGATGTCATCGCTGCATCTTTCAAATCATGTCTTAGATCATCATTGTTCAGGTAGGGGTTCAGGAGAAAACAGTCCTCCAGCCAGAAGAAAACATCAGATTCCAAGCCGGCTCTCCATATCAGATCTCTCTTCTATGCCGGGCAGTCCATCCGACATCTCCTCTATCAGCATCTCCTCATCCAGCTGTCCTCAGCTGAGTCCCAAAAAGAAGTGTCTTAGTCGTAGTCCTATATTTCCCACCTTTCTTCATCCCCTCTCTTTTGGTAGTCTTTTCTGATTTTGCTGAATATTCTTAGCCTAAGGGACGACCACGCCCTCTCCCCCAGGCCAAGGTATTCCACTAATCAGGTATATTTTAAGTATTTCTGGAGGAAGGTGTGAAAGGTCTTTCTGGAAGGTGTTAATGGTAATTTGGATCCTGTTTAAACACTCAGCCGTGAGAATGTTGTCGGTCTCTTGGGGTTCTTCAGGGTTTCTATTACCACTTACAAAAGGTTGGGTCGGGGGTCTCAGGTACCCGCCCAGGTGTTAGAAATTATTTTTAAATATTATTAATCAATATTAGACTATGTTCAATACATAGCAAGCTCTTTATTGGTCATTCTACTCGATGTGTTAGTGTGCTGATCCCATATAGTTCCGGCTTTTGTGTGGAGGTTGGTTTTATAATAGCATTGACGAATGACGCATATATGCTTCTAAAATAATGCTACTAAGGATATTTATATATTAAAGTGAATATGGAAAGACATATATAATATTTTCCATATCGGGAAAGTAGAATATAATATTCTGTTACAGTGGAGTTTACAGAAAGAGGATCTCGCCCAGACTGGCGATTGAAACGTTAAACCGGCGGATCCTGTCAATACCGGACTGTCAGATATCCAAGAGAAACCCTTTTCTTTTTTTTTTTTCCTTTTACAGAAATCCTTTTATATCTCCCTTCTAACAATAAGTTTTCTGATCCATTGTAGCAGGGAAAAAAGGGATATGCCTAAAAAAAGATATAACATATGAAAATACAACGAAGAAGAAAAATATATATTTTAACAGGATCTCTTTATGTATTTATTGATACTTTTCGAGAACTATAGAGATTTAAATACGAGTTAAAAGTTGACAACTAATTTTCATCATAAATGTTAATAGTTATTGAAAATTTCAAGAAATTTGCTTTTGGTTTGGAGTTCCCTCTCCTTGTTTCAAATCCTTAGAATTCAGAGTTTGAAATCGATATTAAACTGACTTTTTTTTTCATTTTTATTATTATCATTTACAACCGAATTAAATGATAAATACAACTAGTAAATATGAAATAAGTAACATGTCATGTACAACATGAAGAGAAACTACCCATTGGTAGCACTCCAAAAAAAAAATATATTATTAAGAGCGATTTTTTAAATTTTTATCATAAGTAATAAAGGTCATATACTAATCATTATTTTTATAATTAACTCACTAACAATAATACATAAATTTTTTAGATGAGAAATTTAAATTTTTTCATATAATCCTTACGATATATTTTGAGCCTGGAGTAGTAGATGGAGAGTAATGGTGTCAATTATTAGTAGTGTTGCCCAAATGCGAGACCGAGAACAGTCTTGGTCTTGCAAACTCAGTCTTGGTCATGGTCTTGGTCTTGGGCAAGAGTCAAGTGCTAAGTTGCTCAAGTTATCTTACGATTCAAATAGAAAGCATTCGCACAATATTTAATAGAAATATTGCACAATAATACAATAAAAAAAAACATTTGCATAATATTTACACAAATTAAATAGAATAACATAAAAATAATATATATATTACGATTTTCTTTATTTATTCATAACCTCACTAGTGTTGCCCAATGCGAGCCTTGGTCTTGCAAACTCAGTCTTGGTCATGGTCTTGGTCTTGCATAAGAGTCTCGCAACAGTCTTACAGTTACTTAGCAGCTTATTTCTATAGAGATATTACTGTAATGTTTTATATAGGAGAAACTTAACTAAACCTGAATGAAAAATTAGAGGAGTTAAATGTAAAAGTATATTAGTTATACCCATTATTAACATTTAGTTACTAAAATTTTCGAGTACTAGTAACTATTTTGCCTCAATTTTTATTTAAAAAATCGATTTTTTTTATACCAAATTTTATTGTGGTTTGTAACAATATACTACAATAAAAACATTAGTTATAATAATATATATATATACATATATATATTACGATTTTCTTTATTTCTTCCTGACCTCACTAGTGTTGCCCAAATGGGAGACAGAGACGAGTCTTGGTCTTGGTCTTGGTCTTGCGCAAGTCTCGCAACAGTCTTACAGTTACTTATTAGCTTATTACTATAGAGATATCACTGTAACTCTTTAGAGAGTAGAAACGTAACTAAGCCCAAATGAAAAATTAGAGGAGTTAAATACAAAAGTATATTGGTTATACCAATTATTAACATATAGTAACTAAGATTGTGAAGTTTTAGTAACTATTTTTATTTAAATATTTTTACCAGTCCCTGGTCTTGGTCTTGCAACAGTTAAGCGTCCTTGGTGCAAAGTGCAAGACTAAGACCAATTTTGGGCAACACTGATTATTAGCAACAGAATATCTTTGTTTCCTAAATTAATGTTGGCCGCTTGCAAAATTTTTAAAAATTTATTTATTCAGAAATATAACAATCTGTCACACGAACAATAATGATTGTGAGATTTTAACACATTCACACCATACATACAGAAAACATAAAATTAACAAAAGTAAAATAATAACTAAAAAACTAAGTGTGTGTTAAAATAAATAACAATTGTTGTAATAATAATTAAAAAATCATCAGATTGGAATTAACGTTGACAGATTACGTGCCTACCAAATGAACTTGACTACAAGCAAAAAACATATGTGTTCTTTGATGTCTGAAGAGTGAAAATTTTCAGATCATATATATTTTTTAATATCTTCTAATAAAAAATAGCTTCTCTGTAATATAGAAGCAGAGCTTCCTAAGACAAGTGTAAATTACAATAAAAATTATTTAAAATATAATTATATAGACATTTTGGAATCTTGATATAACAATTCCTACCTCTCAAGAGTAACTAAAACGTAGTCGTTTTAAAACCTAATAAAGCTTTGTGTCATTTTAAACCTCTACATTCTTAATGAAGTCAAAGGTATAAGATGTCACACAGGTATATTAGCTTAAAGAATGGTTTAATTCTATATATTACTTTAAGCAATCTAAGTTTATATCGTTGAAAGTATATAATTTTATGCTTTGTAATCTTCATAAAAGTTTTTAATAACACAAATTATTATTATTATTATTATTACTACTACACATTTTTTTTTTACTTTCTTATATTTATTATTTTCATTGCATCTTCCAACGTATCAACTTAAAAATAATATAAAAAAAATAATTTTTTTAATTCTTTTGTTCCTATTATTTTTAAAAGATTTTGATGAATCTTAATAGCTTTAAATTAATTTTACAGAAATATGAAACTGGTAGACTAACACTTTTCGATAGGAAAAATAAAGTTTATAATGTTCTTGGGATTTATTAAAAATTGTAATTCGAAGATGATTGGTTAATAGTTAATATAACGTATATTTCGTATCTTCCCTATCTCTTCCATATTATTTAAGAAACATTGACAAATATATTCAAATATTGAAAGATGGTTTATTGATTGTCTAATTTTTGGATACGTTTGTAAATATTTTGTAATATTTACTAATGTGTAAATATAATCATTACTGGGGTTTATTTAAGCACAAAAAATCGATAGTAGAGGTTTCTTTCTGAGCCACTAAAAAATACAAGTATAAAATATTTGATCAGCCTATAATATAGGGGACCTATTCTATTTGGTAATTTATTTTTTGAATTAAAACTAAAAAATAAAATACATATTTTATTATCGTTTGTATTTAAAAAATTAAATGTAGTTTATGAACAATCTATTTTATAAATTACTTCTTAAAATGCAAATATAAAACATGTATGTTATAATTTTTCAATTGAAAAAATAAACAGTCTTTCGTAATAATAAAAAATAGCTAAATATATAAACTATTAAAGAATTTGATAGTTAACAATAGGATAAAAAAAGAGAAACATTTTCAAGGTGGTAAACAATTTTCTGGAAATGAGTGTAAAAATATATGTGCATAATATATCGTTGGAAAGCTGAAGATTTTAGGAAAATTCATATCATACATTTAAATCATTACAATTCAAATCATCTATCCACACCCTCTCCAAAAGATCTCGTCCTTCTGACATTTATACCCCTTTCCACAGATACGTATCATTTAAACATTCCTTCGTTGTCCGTTCTACTGCATTCTGGAATTCCATCCCACTAAAAATCCCCCATGCATCATCCTTATCCACGTTTAAAATCCTCTTATTCCAATTCCTCTTCACAATCCAATTAGACGCTAAATATATATTATGTAATAAGGCTTTAATTTTCTTTATCATTATTTTTTTTCTCTTTTTTTTTTATTCTGTGTTGAACGTAAATTTTCTATTCATGATATTGTATTTCTTTGAATTGTATTTTATTTTCTACTTATCTTTAACACACTCCTCTCTAAGTGTGTGTATATATACACTTTGTTTTATTTTTTTCTTCTCCTAATATTTACGTGTATTCGCTTAAACATCTTATGGAACATAAGTGGGAACACTTTTTTTTTTTTTTTTACAATTTATTTCTGTATATATCTACAGATTTTTTTTAAATTTTCAAATTCATGTCGCTGCAATGCTTTGCCTATAAAATTGATTTTGTGTTCCTCTTTGATTTCATTTAGTGATTATTATGCTATTGTTTTAGCTCCAATATTGTATTATTGAAACAATATTACCCAACTGTTCTCGTTTATATATCTTAAGAGCTATTATACTTAAGTTATTACTAGTATTTTGTTTGTAATAGGTCTTTTGACCAGATTTATTGTTAATTTATATGAACAAAACTGTTATTATTGAGGGATCTAGTCCCTGAGCGATAATGATCATTTTCTATTTCTATTTCTATTTCTAAATTGTAAAAGATAATTATTACTAAAATAAATTTCCAAATTGTTTAAAAACTATTGTATCCTACTGGTGAATAAATGATTAACTGCAGACAATATGGTTAGGACGTTGTGTCGGGATCACCAGCAGTGAGAACATAAAAATCCATATGTGCTTGTTTAAGGTGACAATTTTTTAATATAATAAAATAAGTCTGTGCTGTTTGCTTGTAGTCAAAAAGGATGGTTGGATAAAATGTCTTGAAGAAGGTTTACCGGCCGAATCGTAGCTATGTAAATTTAAATAAATATGGTGAAGAAATAAAAGCCTTAATTTATAATATAAAAATAAATTAAGATATTTCGTAATTGTATTTCGTTTTTATATACTGTAACCAAGATTAAGGAAGCATTGAAAAAAAAAATAGAACTCTTGTCTCTTTTGTTTCCTGTGACGAATTATTAATTTTTTTTTTAGCATGTGCATGCGCTCTGATATCTTTTATCTTGACTTTCGTTTCTTGATGTTTATATGTGGCTTGCCATATTGTTGTATATAAAATAAGTATTTTTTGGTTATTTTTGTTATCTTAAGTATGTTCATATTTATCTTTAATTATATATAGGAATTATGTTAAAATTATCTGTTTTTCAATTTATTTTTTTTCTTTAGCTTGTATAATTATTTAACTTTAATAAGATTTCTTAATTTTTTTTTTTGCTGCTTTATAAAAATATCCAACCTAACCCCTTCTCACCTGAGCTATGCATGGTAGAATAAATGATTAAGCATGGCCAAATAATGGGTAAGTAACTTATATTCTCTATAATTATCTCTTTAGAAATGAAAGGCTAGTAAAACCAGCAAGTAAAGGTTCCGATAGAAAATTATATTTATTAAAAGCTATTTTATTATCTTTTTATTTATCCTTTTTTGGTCATAATACCTTTGGTATTTTGTATTTTAAATACCTTTTCTGAAAACAATTTAAATGCTTTGTAATTAAAGTACAATGTATTTGAAGAAAACAAAATATTTTAAAATAATTAAAATACTTTTCGCTGAGATCTGATTAATAAATATAAATTTGTAATAAAATTCCTAAAATTATATTCATTTATCTTTTTTTTATTCTTTATTTTTATTAAATAAATTATTTATTTACTTCCAGAACAGGGCAAAATGGTTCTTGCAGGTTCTTGATCTCAGAATCTACGTAAGAAGAGCCTGCTGGAATTACCGTCCCATTCGGAGTGCCGAGTCCCAGACAGCATCTATAGAAATAGTGATGGATGGCGTGAGCTGTGGGACTCAGCCATTGCCGCCGCATGAACAGGTATTCCTCGGCATCGCGGGGCATACGCTCTCCTGATTTATGCCCCAGGACTGGTACAGGTAATTTGTTCGCGGGTGCAGAGGAATGGGGGGAGGGGGTCGTAACGTCCCATTAACCAATAAGAGGGCATTAGAAGCGCGATAGGCGGGGCCCAGATGGTTTTCTGATGCAGGTGGGAGGGAACTCCTCGTCCGTGAACGCCAACTGATACCTGCCTAAATGTCTTCTTTCTAAAAGGTTGTTCTTTAGTGGCAATTGGATGGTATCTGGATGGGCGACCTTCTTTCCCCTAACCTTTGCATGGTTATGTTTCACTTCCCAGTCGAGAAAATTGGTAAGTTCATAGAAGCATACGAGAGCACGAACTTATATTAGTATCTTCATATCAAAGGCGTTCATATGTCATTTTCATGAATTTGAGAGAAGGATATATTTAGTTTATTTAAATATATATTCCTAATTAAAATTTTAAAACAACATTTAAATTATTGAAGGAAGTTATCCGACTGTTTTACATATCATGAGTGATAAATATTTAGGACGCAGTCATTATAAAGTTTTCATTAGTGCCGACGTTTCAATCCAAACATGTGGGTCATCATCAGGGATGGGTGTTATTTATTTATTTTTTTTTAAAATAAAATCAGAAACTAATATACAATATTTTAATATTAATATTGTTATTCCTAAAATTTTATAAAATTAATTGTCCTACGTATCATTTCAATCCATTACAATTG
>OV725079.1:173033304-173177468 GCA_928085145.1 Nezara viridula | reverse complement strand
TCTTTATTTTAAATAATATTTGGCCAACCATTGCATAACTTCAATCAAACTATATTATATTTATATTTATTGGTCACAATTCTGTAACCATAAGAAACAACGCACACAACTTGAATATTTAATCAACATTTTTTTTTTTTTTTAAATAGTCTTTATTGAGATATGTTACAACCTGTCACATTCAAGGACAATAGTAATAGTGATATAGAGTAGCTCATTCATACTATGTACAATAAATAAAAATAACAAACAACAATATAATAATACTAAAGCAAATGTATATAAATTAAAGATACTAAATTAAACAAAAATAAACTAATGTAACAAAATAAATATTTAAATACACACATGCTTTCATACAATAGAAATAGAAATAGAAATAGAAAATTCATCTTTATTCTGGGACTAGGTCCCTTTAGAATAACAGAATTGTTCATATATATTAACTATAAATCTGGTCAAAAGACTTATTACAATGAATAATAACAAAATACATGTAATACATTAAGTATTAATTAAGCTCTTAGGATAAATTAACGAGGACAGTTGGGTAATAGAGGTTTAGTACTACAATATTGGAGCTAAAATAATTGCATAATAATCACTGAATGAAATTAGAAAGGAAAGTAAAATCTATTTTATAGGTAAAGCATTGTAGTGATGGAATATAAAAATTAAAAAAATAATAATAACTGTTAAAATGTAGGGAAAGAAATTGTAAAAATTAAACAAAAAAAATATAAAAAAAACAAATAATGATATACATTTGTTCCCTAAGATATTTAAGTGATTATGCGTAAAGATTAGGAGAAGAGAAAATAAAATAAAGTATACATATACACATAGCGAGAAGTATGTTGAAGATAATTAGAAATGAAATACATTTCATGAATAACAAATTAGAACTTCAGAAAAACAAATTTTATCTACTCACAATGCTTAGTGAGCGGTGATGAAAATTCACGTTCAACACAGAATAAAACAATAAAAAATAAGAGAAAAAAATAATATCTAAAGAAAATTAAATCCTTATAACATAGTATGTATTTAACCAGCGTCTGATTGGATTGTGAAGAGGAATTGGAATAAGAGGGTTTTAAAGGTGGATAAGGATGATGCATGGCGGATTTTTAGTGGGATGGAATTCCAGAATGCAGTGGAACGGACAACGAAGGAATGTTTAAATGATGCAGATCTGTGGAAAAGAGTGTAAAGGTCAGAAGGACGAGATCTTGTGGAGAGGGTGTGGATAGATGATTTGAATAGTAGGAGATTGTATGCGTAGGACGGACTATACAATATTTACAATATTCAGTCATCTCCGAGCCAAGCCTTTCGCCACACTCGTGGAAGGAAAGGCAGGACTCTAGGAGATCCCAGGGTCTTCCACTCAGCCGCATCAATGGTATTGCCAATGGAAGCTCAGCAGAATTATTTACATTCTACAAACCAAACTTTTACCCATCTTAACCACCGTGCCTTCATATCAGTGTATATTGATTGACCCATTTCTGTAAGCAATTCTTAATTGGTATTTATTTTCCATGTGATCCCAGATCGCTCCGGTTATCGTGTGAATGATTTTTCTCTAAAATCTTTCAACACTTATTTCTACGGTGCTGATTAGTGTCTAGGTTTCGCAGCCTTATATTAGAACTAGCTTTATCATAGGTTTGTATAACGTTAGTATGAAATTTGTTGAGATTTTTCGGGATTTCGATAATTTTAGGAGGGTGAAGAAAGCTTTATTTGAGCTAGTTATACGCTGGTCTATTTATATCCGTTGGTCATTTATTGAGGTTATTGTGGGAGCCGAGGTAGTTGAATTTTTCTACTCTCGGGAATGATTTTCCTTCTACGCAGACTCTATTATTGGGGTAGAATTTTCTTATTATCATATTTTTTTTTGTCTTAATTTATTTACTTGTAGGCCGATCTACTCTGCCTCTATTATCTATGCTGTAGCGAGGTTCTCAATGTTCTCTTGATTTCTTTATAGGACAGCTATCTGCGTATCCAAGGGTTTAATAATTTATTCCGACATTATATTGCCAATGTTATTATAAATTTAGTAATAACTAACTGATTTATTCGTTGACGGTAAAATAATGTTAGTAAATTTAAGTTTCGTACGACTTTAAGTTTTTTAGCTAGGCTGTTCACATACATACAGACACAGTCCATTTTTCGGGACTTGGTTATTTGGACCCAGGGGACCTCAAAAGGTGTATTTTCGTTGAAAACTCAGATTCAAAAATTTTTACATTCGCAATACTTTCCCTTACTATATATATATATATATATATATATATATATATATATATATATATGTAAGTGAAAGTAATGAAAATTGTAGGTTTCGATATTAATAATTTGAGTTTCTACCGCATGCATTAGAGATAGCTTGCTAATATGAGAGTTTTCCCTGTAGATAAAATAGTTATTTCTAAATCACTTAAATCATCAAACAACAAAGACAAGTATGCTAAATGCCATTATTAGCACAAGGTATTAGCGACATCTAAGGAGCTCGTGGGATAGTTGATTATGTAGCTTGTTCATGAAGCCTCGGCTTGCCTCTGAGATTAAATGCTCTCGAGACTAGAGAGAAATATATCTCAAAGAGCTCTCCTCTGCCTGATATATAGGAGGCCGTGGAAACAAAACACCCTCTAAGTAGTCCCCCGCTCTCACAAAGGCAACTTACAAACACAAAGGCAACCCGCGAACACAAAGCGTAATATCTCCGATGATATTGTTAACCGGGTGAGGGTCTGTCTTATGAGGGTTGTTAGGACGAACAGTGTTCTTATCCTTTATGTTTGTCTTTATGTGTTCGCTTCGGTTCGTAAACACATTATATCCTTCTAGGAAAACATCAGTGCCCCTTGCCTGTAGCTCTTGTATCATTGTTCTCGAGATATTTATGCTCTCTCTCGGATACAGGAAATAATGAAGCAACAATGTATTAGTTCGATAATTTTATAACAAAATGGATCACTAAAAGTTTTTGACAGATTTCTTAAAAAAAAAATACTGTAACTATATTGTTGCCTACACTTTTGTTATAATTAATAAATAGTTAAATAATTTATAACTTCAACCAAAAATCAGTCTTGCCAAGAGGTAGGTGAGGTTTAGTGTTGCCCAAAATCGGTCTTGGTCTTGCACTCAAGACCAAGGCCGCTTAACTACTGCAAGACCAAGACCAGGACTGATAAAAAAAAATTGATTTTTTAAATAAAAATTAAGGCAAAATAGTTACTAATACTTGACAATCTTAGTTACTATATGTTAATAATTGGTATAACCAATATACTTTTGTATTTAACTCCTCTAATTTTCCATTCGGGCTTAGTTAGGTTTCTCCTATCTAAAAATATACAATAATGTCTCTATAGTAATAAGCTAATAAGTAAATGTAAGACTGTTCCGAGACGCGCAAGACCAAGACCATGACCAAGACTGAGTTTGCAAGACCAAGACTCGTCTCTGTCTCGCATTTGGGGAACACTAGTGAGATTATGAACAAATAAAGAAAATAGTAATGTGTATAATTTTTGTATTATTCTATTTAATTTGTTTTTATTTTGTGTAAATATTGTGCGAATGCTTTTTTTTTTTATCATTATAAGTAATGTTTTTTATTGTAGTATAATCTAATAAAAACAAAATAAAATGTGATATAAAAAAAAAAGTACAGCCGAGCCCTATGGAACACAATAACTAATTTTATGGAATAAAACAAAGAGGCCGTGGTATCAAATTAACAACACCCTCCTGAAACTTTGTAAATCGCTTTATTTCATGGTAACCTGTAACTATTTTATTTACGAAAATTCTCGTAATTGGGACGTTTTCAATCTGGAGATCGGCAAATTTTGTCGATTTAATTTGGTATTGAAAACTCGTAAAAACCCACACGCTTTCTACTTGAATCGTAAGATAACTTAAGCAATAAGTCAACAAGGTATTGAGGCTCTATTTTAAAACTTTGAAGAGAATCCCATTGTTAACTCGAAACGTCGAATAAACACAAGCAATGAACATTTAGTAGTTTATTGAATAATTATTAAGTTCTTATTCCCAATTAAATTATTATGTTAAAATATAGTACTCAAAGGTCGATTAAAGACATTTTCTATATATATATATATATATATATATATATATATATATATATATATATATATTGCTATGTATTGTACATAGCAAATAAGTTTTTAAAATTATTGTGTCGAAAACAAATTGAATGAAACCGACTTCTGACATCAAAAACAGTGTCAAGGTTAGAGAGCAGGGCTAGATAAGGACCGACCTGTACCTGGACCCTGGGGAAGACTTAGAGTAATAACTAGTAACGGGTTAAGAAACTAGTTCCTTTCAGGGTGTTACCAGTTATTGTGAAGTCATAGGGTAAAGTTAAGAACCAATGAAGACCATGCTTGCCACACCCTGAATATTGGTATATAATGTACCGAGAAGTAAGAAAATGGATCTTCTGTTGATGTCTGGCCTTGAGGATAGGTTTTATTTTTTTCTTCAGAGTTGGGGACTGAAGCCTTGGCCCTACATAGACCATTGAGATGGGATCCTGGCAGTTTTTGGACCTGGGGACTTGACGAGATCACCTCATATCAACAGATGCAGCGATGAAATAAACCAACCACACCACTTCATGTACAATATATAAGTTTATTCTCAACAATAAATTTATCAATGTTAGAATATTTTATGGCAATACAACTCTCGAAAACAGTCCATCTGAAATCACAGTTAATTATTAAATTCTTCGAATCATGTATTTAGTTTATAGTATATCATATTCGCACATTCAGATTTCCTTGTCATTTGCATATGATTCTTTCTTACACATAGAAATAAAATTAATTATTTTTTTATTGGTAAAAGTTATTTTAATTCTGCCACTCATTCATGTCTTGATGATCACAGGTAATGTAGGTAATTAGAAAGCATGATAAACACCAACCAGCCTTTGAGAAAAGAAATCCAATTAATTAATCATGGACCAAATATATTATAGATCCAAATTTGTTTAACTAATGTTTTATTAAATAATTTTGGATAATTATCCAGTGGCATCTCGAATAAAATTAAACACCCCCAAAAGTAGCATTTTTATGTCAACCCTTTTGTGGGGATAAAACATAGGAATATAGAATATATATTATATAATATATATATTATAAAAATATAGGAAACTTAATTTGCTTTTCATAAGTGATCAAATACGCAAGATAGTGAAGTGTTACGGGATTGCCGCTCTAATTTTTCATCGTCATGTGATGCCAGGAAGGCATAAGTCCCTTTTATTAAAATTTAAATATAAAGATTAAAACGTATTCATTAAAAGCTAAGATCTTTCAGGGTAAACAAAGATTGTATTTTAAACCAAATTTTCCCTGTTGAGCAAATCCGATACCTAGGACTCCACCTGGACAAACGACTAACTTGGAATCCTCATACTAGACTGAGCTATACTAAACCATCGAATTCCTCTCGTATCCAATCGTTACAATCCAAAATCCTTTGTAAAATCCTCAATGCTCCCTACTTTGTTACAAATAAAACTATCCATAATGACCTTAATGTTCCTTTTGTTTCAGATCTGGCCCAATCCAGATACCTATCCTTCCATAATAAACTTCAGAATCATCCCAACCCTCTCGTTTCTAACCTTGCTTCCTCTTCAATTCCTGATAACCCTCCGAGGCGTCTGCAAAGAAGATGGCCCCGTGATCTCCTAATGTAAACATATCATTAGAGTGTTATAATTATGTAGTTACTCAGCAAGTGTTTTTCATGTCATTATATTCTAATTTACTAGATGTATTTATTTAATACAGTTGTAAATGTCTTTAAGAAATAAAATAAAACAATAAAAAAAAACAAATTTCTGCAAAAAAAAAAAAATCAGTTTTTCTTAACCCGATTTCTGGACCCGTCATCTGGTAGAAACACCCGAATCAGCTCCCACAGTCTAAGGGTTAAATTCGAGAGTGACCCATATTACGGTTCATTCTTTTCAAAATGTCACTCAATTTCATGGCCAAATTTTCATTTTTTTTTTAAAATCATTCTAACCTGAAGATAATCTTGCTGAAGGACTACGCAACTAAGCACTGCTCATCAAGAACCGCCACTGCCACGTACCGCTGGGCCAGCAATATGTCCGGGGGAAGAAAAATTGTTATAAATCCACCAACGGTCATTGAGGACACACGTGAGGGCTGATGAATGAGACCAATTATGGATAAAAATGTAGCAGTCGGGCGGCGGCGGTTTGGATACGGTGGCCTGTAGATAACGCCCGCTAAGGGCTCTGGCTATCTTGCCTCGTTTGTTAGCGTCCCGTTTCATTTTTTTTTTACCTTTTTTTAGTGGAAGGGGGCGTCATTTAAAAACCATATCTTCTTTTAAAACCTGTATTAATACTGTACCTCTGTCTTTTAAGTTGATATATGGCTTTACAGTTAAGGATATCGATTCTAACATTTAAAAAATCTATTCGTACAACTATATTATAGAGTGAACTTTTCAGATCAATAGTCAGAAAGGTCAGTTTTTTGCTCTTGTAGTATGACTATATAGTTAAAAACTCTACGAAACACTACATACTGGTTTATTATTTCCAAAAAAAATTATTACTTATTTATTACTTTTCTTGTAATATAAATAGAACTGTTTCCCTCCATAACTGTTTCAAAGCTAATAAATTTATTTATTTAGTAATATAATTTTCGGTCCCTTGAACAATAATTATAAGGATGTAAGACCGCATTTAAACCATATACTCAGAGAAGATAAAATAAATAGAAGAAAAATAATAAGTAAATAATAATCAAAACGTTCATACAATAAATAGTAACAAAATAAATTAAAAAGAACATATTCAAACCTATGTACATTATTTAATATTAGGTGATTGAATTTCGAGGCAGGCTTGCCCCTCCGAGTGTGGAGGGAAAATAGGAATCCAGGAGTTCCCTGCGCTACTCTCGTAACCGCGTCACTAGGGCTAAACCCGTGGGCGGGGTAGCCGAATGGGCTAAAGCGTGTGCACTGCACCGCCGTTGCCTGGCAACCTGATATATGAATTAAAGATATAAAAATAGACACGGAGTTTACGTCCCGGTGCCGGGGGGAATCTTTTAAATCCCCGCCCACACTCCCTGGCCCGGGAAAATCCCGTATAGCCTTAACGGCGAGGAAGGGAAGGACCAAAAAAAAAAAAAAAAAAAAAACTAGGGCTAAACCCAGTAGAGATTGAGCAAGAGAACTTTAGCCACACACGCTCATGTCTTGATTGGAGAATCTGGCCACTGCCAGGACTCCGAGATACACTGCCGTTTTAATTTTTTTGGAGGATGATAGGAGATAGGTGGTGCTAGATAGAGATAGTACAAGGGTGTTGGGATGATATGTGAGGTTTTAGTAAAATTTGGAGATTTTTTCTGGGATAAGGTAAATGGGAAATTGAGTTCATGGTGTAGGGTTTTGTTGGTTACATAGAACGGAGTTGGTTACATCGACTATTGTTCGAAAGACTGTAGACTGAAAGGAGTAGATGTGTTTGATAGGAAATGTTGCTGTCCCCAAAGTTCTAGTGTGAAGGCCTGCTATGTATTCTAAAGACCGCCGGTGGAACTAATTTAATTATTTTAAAGATCTAAATAAATAAATATCATAAGTGCTCACATCTGGCCGTACCTGAGCTAGGATAACAAACCACGAGCCCAACCTTTTGTAAGTGGTAATAAAAACCCTTAAGAACCACCGACCAAGACCGACAACTGAGTGTTTAAACAGGATCCAGAAAGACCTTTCATCAGAAATACGTAAAATATACCTGGTCAGTGGAATACCTTGGAATAGCTTGGTCATCTCTTAGGCTAGGAATATTCAGCCAATCAGGAAAAAGTACAAAAAGAGAGGGGGAGGGGGGTGACTGGAAGCCAGGACGGTTAGAGTTTTGAGGAAGGAGTTGATCAGGAGAGGCGGAGAGAGCAAGATGTAGACTGATAGCTGGGACTCAGGCTAGGACACTTCAAGTTGGGACTCAAGCGAAGACGGTTGAACACTGGGAGAAAGACGGAGGCTGAGGAGAGCGACATGGAAGGAGACTCGAAGATGATGATGAACCAGCTAGGTAATAACCCTCATTTAGTTATACAGATGTAACCTTGTGTTGGCAACCATAAATCATTAATTAATAGAATTAATAGAATACATGTAACTTTAATCAAACATCAAGCATTCTCCTCCAGTATGATTCTCCTAATATCATTGTATATATGTTTTTGGTTATTTGAATTTGTAAATATATTAGTTAGTAAACCATCTTAGTACTTTTACCATCTACCCTGCATGCCACCTATTAATAATAGAAACAAATGGTAAATTTAAAAAAACGATACCTCTAGAAAAGAAATCCAATAAAAATTATATGGTTCAATCTAGGATACTACAGTAGGGGGTCTGTGGTATCTTACCTTTCAATACATAATTAATATATTTTAAGTTGATCGGTTCCCTTCTAGGACCGATATAAATCCAAATATATGAGTATTAAATACAAATAAATGCGGTTCCGGGAACACCCTACTCGCCGTAAAAACGTAAGGCCAGGAACATAGCAGGTCTAAATAAGTTTTAGTATTTCTTGTAGATCAGTGATGTGTTTTCAATAGAAAGTTTAGATTTTCTATTCAGTAGTTGTTTAAGTTCTTGTCTTATGAGTCTCACGCCGATATTCGGTCTGAAAGAGGCCAAGATACCAGACTGTCTTTTTTAAACGAGAAATTAAGAAAATCTTTTTAAATATTTTCAGTTTATATACTTTTTAAATTTATTTATGTAGATCGGGTTTGCACCATTTTGTGTAGTATATAAAGCCTCAAATCCTTAATAATTTTCATATGAATCGGTGTAGTTTTCCTGAGAATATCTCAATTTTTGTTGGTTGTCAACAAAGTTGAAGGCTTTAATTAACAGTTGGAAATTAAACCCTCCAACGAAAATCTTCATTCTAGATAACAGGGCTGCTTTATAAAACAGTTATTATATTTGGCAGATATCTACAGTATGAGAACAAATGGGATCAACCGACTTAGCGAAGGGTGGGCAAATACTTCTTTCGGGAGAAACGTAGTTAATATTCGTTCCTCGAAACAAAAATAAAAAAAATAAAATAATAATAATAATAAAATATATATGTATATTTGGCAATCGAAAAATTATAAGTTTTTACACAAAATGTTTTACTAGAAATTTGAAAAAGTCGCATAGTTGTTGACAATTACAAAAATCTTGATAAGCACGAATCCACCTATTCACCGAACATTATTGGAGACTTGGAACTCTAACCCAAATTATCAAATATTTACAACAATTTTTACTGAAATTTGAGAGCGAAATTACGATTTAAAATTAAGAAACTAGAATATATGAAGAAACATTTATTTATTTTAATGTAAACACAACGTTCGGAGAGTTATGACCCATTTTATTGTGATCCGTCTTGTAAAGTCTGTTATGGACCATTACACTTTGGAATCCCAGAATTATGTTGATCCCTCAACAAATGGCTTGTAGTTGAAGATATATACTTCGTTCCTGCATAGTATAATATTATCTATGACATTCTATAATGAATATAAAGAATATTTTATTTTATTTCTTTTCCGTATTACATAGTAAACTGATATGATTCAAAAACAAAAAGTATTAATATGTATGTGTTTTGAATTAACTATGAGATCAATAATTATCCAGGAATATGCAAGACCTAATTTTGATTATACGTTATTGGATAACGTTCATAATCAATTTGATAGTTACTTAGATCAAATCTATTAAACTTTATACCAGTAATTTAATATTCTCCATTAACCCCTCCCCAACTAACGCTGATATACTAACTATCGATTTAGTTCCATAATCGAACTCCAATTACATCGAGATGAAGCATACACTACCTTCGTGAGCTGACTAAGCTGCAGAGTCGGCACTTACACAAGGAACTAATAGCAGAAGTAATCGGTTCCCTTGTCACTGTTACATACTAAACGGTTCCTTGTTATGGAATGCTTTTAATCATATGCTGAGTCAGTCTTTTTTTTTCATTGAAGCATCCTTAAAGGTTAAATTGTTATCTTAAAAAAAAAAATCTATTGCGCGCAACACACAACTTTCATTTACTGCTCAGCTTTGAATAGAAATTATTTTCTAGCCATATTGGGCTATTATAAAATTTTTGAATTGCATTTATAACCGATTAAAGCTATAATATTACAGTTACCAAATCTAAAATACCATTAAAATAACAAAAGTCTTATTTATTATATCAGCGGTTGATTATGGATTGTACCAAAAGTTGATCATGCATTGTACGACTATTATTTATTAAAATGTTATTTTCCATTGCGAAGTATACTAAAACGGAATTAAGAGATTTGCATTGTCTGTCATAGACAGGTCAAAAGTTGTCACACTAATTGTAAGTGGATACTGTTGGGATTCACAAAGGGAAAATTCATCAAATTATTCACTAATTTAATTTTCTAAAAAGTTTACATCAAGGAAGAAAATTTCATTTAATTTCCAATTTAATTTACGATAAATAATTTTAGTTTTTAGAAATTATTATTTACATTTTTCTCGTTACTTTCCGCTCCTTCTACAACTTTATTTATTTAATATTATTTTTTCTAAAATTGTACACATTCTAACGATACACACATGCACACAGACACACAGACGATTTTTCAGTACTTGGTTATTGGGAATCAGGGTACCTCAAAACGTGTATTTCCATTGAAAGCTCAGGTTCAAAAATTTTCTTGAATACTTTCTCTTACTATATATTACATATATAGGCAAGTGAAAGTAAAAAATCTGGTGCACGCAACACAAACTTTTATTTACCGCTAGACTATTATACATTTTTTAAAGTGCATTTTAAACTGAGCTAAAGCTTAAAGCTTACACATAACAAATCATTAAGACCATAAAAGAACAAAAACTCAAAGGTAATTTCATCGCGGCGAATCAAATGGGCTTGTAAAATTGTTGGAATTAGTAACGAGAGAATTCCTAAAAGGTTAATATTTGCTGTACCGAATGGTAAAAGTCCGAGGGGTAGACCGAAGTGAAGGTGGGAAGATTGTATTAAAGCCGATCTGAAGGGACTGGGTTTGGACGGCGAACGGTGGAGGGAGGTGTGTAATAAGCGATTGGTGGTGTCGGCATCGAACCTTCGGGTTCGCTAAGCCTTTTTATTATTATTATTATATTATAGGTAAGTGAAAGTAAAAATGAGAATGATGTTAGAACAATTCCTAATCAAGTTTTGATCTCTTAAATAACAATAAATATTAAATACGCCAGTCAACATTCTATCAATTTAGTTGTGACGAGAACTGAAAATATTACCTCACATTAATTCAAACCTGTTATATCTCATATAATTAATATTTAGTTGAATTTATACAGCTTTTCGGTATCATCAGAATATAAAATAAACAAAAACAACACGCCGTGTATTGGAACAAATAATTAAACTAATATCGATTAGAATTTTTTTATTAATTAAATAAACTATATCAACTGTTTTATTAATACCTTTTTGAGTATGAAAGATTTATATAAGTTCTTAGAATATACATTTTACACGATTTTCGTTGAATAGTTCAATTATAAACCTGGTCTATTAGCAGGAGTTGGTTTATAATGATCTTGGTTTTATATATTTCATTAGATCGTTTGGTTTATACTTGTGGTTGATATTAATTTATAGAAAAAATTCCATTTTTTTATTATTATACTTCATTGATGATTCTATTTTACAAAATACGTGATTTTTACAATTTGTTAAAAATACTACAGTTTACAAAAATCGTGTAATACAAAATGTCTTCTTTTTTTCCATTTTGAGGCACGGAAGCATTGGGAGAGAAGTTAAAAAAATATTGTGCTCGGAATCGAAAATTTCCACTTGCGTTTTTCGTTTCAGACATCAAAGATCAAATTTGGTTCGGTGTATGTCTGTCGGTCTTTCAGTAGTCAAGTCGATGTGACGGCTATATCACCTAGTATCGTTCATCTGATTTTCATGAAATTTTTAGAGTATATGAATGTTGGTGCCTAGATGGTGCCATATTAATTTCATTAAATTCAATCTAGCACTTCTGCTTACGCACGCCAACATTTTTTTATATATGGCAATATCTCTTAAACCACTCGTCCGATTTGGCTAAAATTTTCACTGAAGTTAAGGATTGGTTAACAGATAATCATCCATGTTTGAATTTTATAAATTCTTACTACTACTAAAAAAAAAAAGAAACCTCCGCTTTCGGATCAGGAAAATTATTATTTGACACGCCTATAGTTTGAAAACTGCGAGTTCGATTTGACCCAAGGTAATTTATAATGTATTGTTTGATCGAATCCAAACGTTACTGGCATGATACTTCCGTTATTTCTATTACGCGTAATCAATAAATTTAAAGTAATTCTTACTCTGAATTTGTTAAAAAAACCAAAAATGTCTGATTTGTGATTATGTTAATTTCCATTGAAGTTCGAGCAGCTTCGTGGTCTCAATTTTCTCCTTAAATATCAAAATTTTGTCAACTTCACTTATATTTTTATATTCCGGCTTAATTATTTTTGTTCTGACTGAAGAAAAGTATTGGTCTCGTTAACTCCGAGCAAACAAAAAGTTGAATTTTTCCTATGGATTTTTTACTCCGAGTTTGTAAAAAAAAAAAAAATCGTATTTTTGATTTTGTTTATTTCTAATGAAGTTTAATCAACTCATGGTGGTCTCGATTTTCATCTTAAATATCAAAGTGGTGTGAACTTCACAAATATTTTTATATTCCAACTTAATTAGTTTTGTTCTGTTGAAAAAAGTATAATTTTTGTTTCACCCATTTTACGAATGAAAGCATACCTAATAAATATATATCACTACTGTTAATACAAAAGGTCGTTGTCAAAACTTTCAACTTTTATTCTATTTGTGCTAAATGTGATATTTTGTAGTTTGCAACTGATGTAAGCAGTCCGCTACATTTGGTATCTGAAACAATGGAAAATTGCAGAGGGCAATGAAATATAACATTATACTAACAAGTCATATAGAAACAATTAGTTTTAATGCTCACATGTAAAACACTCAATTTTTGCATACATTAATGTTCAGTAAGCACTGGATTTTTTTTATTAAGCACGAATCATCAAATATACAATCTGCAAATATGGAACTGTTTTGAATTTTAATATTTTCTGCTTGTGCTTAATTGTGACAGCAATAATTCTGAATAAATAAGGTAAAAATAAATTGGGGCTGATTAAAATTCGTGGAAATCAAACCTATATATGTTGTGGTATTACTGAATTTCCGAAAACGGCTTCTCCCAGAGATTTTTATCACATACGAAAAATTGTAAACGTTGTAATAACAGATATTTTTTAGCCAACGAAAACGGCGAGGAAGCCATACTGATTTTATTTGGCTGACGTTTTTTATTTTAAAAGCATCCATTAAGAGAAATGTTTAATATCATAGATGAAGAGAAGAATAGTTGGGGTGCTCAGTCAAAAAAGGAAGGCAAAAATAAATTATAATATTTATTTTTTACATATGCCGACGTTTCGACCTGAAGTTCAGGCCTTCATCAGGGCTTTCTCCTTAAG
Organism: Nezara viridula; assembly: GCA_928085145.1. NCBI lineage: Eukaryota > Metazoa > Arthropoda > Insecta > Hemiptera > Pentatomidae > Nezara > Nezara viridula. The sequence continues at coordinate 173,163,743 of OV725079.1, read as the reverse complement.
TGTCAAGGGGAAAGCCCTTCCCCCTTGACTTCCCTTGACTGAAATTCTCCCCTTGACACTTAAGGAGAAAGTCCTGATGAAGGCCTGAACTTCAGGTCGAAACGTCGGCATATGTAAAAAATAAATATTATAATTTATTTTTGCCTTCTTTTTTTGACTGAGCACCCCAACTATTCTTCTCTTCATTATCCACGACAGTCAACCAATTACCAATTATAATATCATAGATATTATAAACCCCCGAAGGCCTATTTATCAGTATAAATGTCTGAATATATTTCTTGATATGTCATAGTTTTTTAGTCAGAGAATATTCCTTCAAGGCTACATTTATGCCTAGATAATCGAATGTGGTTATATATTGTAATATTTTTATTTTATTTATTTATCTCTCTGTCTGTCTGTCTGTTGTTGCCGACGTTTGTCTTTTAAAATCTGAAATCTGTCCTTCTAACTTTTAATCTTTCTGTTAGTCAATTAACCTAGTATTCGTGTATCTATTTAAGTTTGTAAGAATGGGGTGTATAAGCTTAGTGAGCCCTCAGACCTGTAAGAGGCAACACTAATAACAATTATTTTAATTAGGCCCTGAGATCTCTAAGTCCATACTCTTTTTATTTTTATTTAATTATAGTTCATGAATACTTATTTTAAAAATATTACAAACATTAGTTATTTACAAAAGGAGTAATTACAAATGGAAATAATAAATAGCTTCAAAATGAAATTCATAAATAAATAAATTTCATTTGACAGAGAAGGACCTCCCGTCCGTTAGCTCTAATACATCGTACCTTTTAATCTTTATCGCTAATTAAATGTTATTATTGTTTTTATAATTTCAAATTAAATCACAACTAAAATGAATAAAATATCTAGCAATAAATGAAATTTATAAATATATTACATATAAATGCTTCTTTTCACACAGTTCCAAAATAACAAAACATGAGCATGCGTTCTATTAACAATTACAATTTATAAAGGCCCTAATAAAATATGTTACAATATGTATTAGAACATTGCATAACAAACTCTTAGATTTTATTATTATTTATATTATATTTAAATTTATATTATTTTAATGACATTGAAATCCCAGCATCTGATGTAATTAAATATTTGGGTTTTTACCAGGACAAAAGACTACCTTGAAGGACTCACATTAGACAAAAACGAATAAAATTAAACAGACGACACGGTATTTTATCCAGATTATTTGACAGACGTTCAAAATTATCTTTGACTTACAAACTAACGCTCTATAAAGTTTTACTTAAACCAATTTGGATTTACGGCATAGAACTGCGGGTTCTTCTAAAACTTCCAATATTAAAAAAAAACCTGCCTTTCCTCTCCATAATTTTATTAAGGATAGTTGACGCACCATTTCATGTCGCAAACAATAGATTACATAAAGAATTAAACATCCCAACAATTTTTGTCACTCCAAAAGAAAACTACAACTTTCGCCAAAGACCATATTACAACATAAATCATGTGATAGAAAACCTTAAACGCACTAGAAACCCCCGACGATTACGTAGGCGGTGGCCAAGAGACCTGCTGAACTGATCTATTTTCTGGATTTGTGATGGGGTGCTGTGAAGCTGCCGAAAAATGTTCTCATTGCAAAGAAATTTGCAGATCGCAAATTTAATTTAATTTTTAAGTATTTATAAACTAAATAATAATTTATATTATGGCACTACGGTCTTGCAAGAACACGGGCATACACAACGATCTCGTGCTTTCTCCCTCCATCTTCGAATACCCAGCAGCGAAAGATCGTCCTCCACATCCTCCAGCCACCTGATCTGTCTTCTACTTCTCTTGACATCCAGCCGTACATAGAGCATCCTCTTTGGCATTTTTTGATCGAGCATTTTCTCCACACGTCCTATCATCCTATTCGGACTCTTTTTACTAATGTAAAAATGTCGGATTCTCCTAACAGTTCCAGCTGCTCCTCATTCCTTCTTCTTGTGTCAAAGTTCATGTTTTACAAACATTCATAACCATTAACCTTACTATGGTTTTCTAAAGAAGAATTTTTATTCTTTTAAAGACTGGTCTGAACTTAAAAAATCTTTGAATATTTAATGGTTGACCGTTGCATTATAAAGGAAGGAGATGGTCCGGGGTTGCAGTCATAAAAAGGCTAAATAGTTGTAAAACTATTTTATTGAAAGTCAACGTTTCGACCCGACTTTGCAGGTCTTCATCACGGAGGTGTATTCCTCTAGGAGTTTCACTTAGAACTGAAGAATCTAATTCCTGTATAATCTCTCTTATTTTTAAATTTAACAGACTTTTTTGACATTAAATAAAGAGTATCGTAAATTGAATTTTAATGAGGGGGCAACGTGGAAATTATTAAATCGGTACTCTATACATTTGGGAAAGATTTTGTTTGAACGACATGTACCAGTTCTAAGTGAAACTCCTAGAGGAACACACCTCCCTGATGAAGACCTGCAAAGTCGGGTCGAAACGTTGACTTTCAATAAAATAGTTTTACATCTATTTAGCCTTTTTATGACCGCAACCCCGGACCATCTCCTTCCTTTAAAAAATCTTTGTAGTGAGAAATATCATTTATTTCCTGCCGTTATTCTGGTCTGTCCTTCTCTTACAACTTTTTGTCGTATGAAACCGATTTTATTTTTATTATTTATTAATTTTGTATAACTATTAATAATTAATTACCTCATACAGTTCAGTGGTAATGAAATACTGGATAAAGTTAAGCTAATAATGTATTATTACGTCAAGACTAAGTCGAATGACGATAAAACGAAAGAATGATAGACAACCTGCCTCCTGGATAGAGAGATGAGAAGACTGACGACCTTAGAAGGAAGGAAAGTCGATATCAGTGCTTGATTAGACCAGCTAACGGTCGGCAACACTGGTATTAATTGCCAATTACCTGGTTGCTACAACAACAGCTTCTGGAACCGGATCTCGTTCCTTTCTTAGGGTACCTGAATTGTAGACGGTTTTATAACTTGATTTGCGATACCTTCATTGATTTGGCAGCGATTTATCTTTACCCTCTTTCCGGCTCTCAGTAGCACATTAATGGGGCACAAACGAATCATTTTTGGGAAAAAGTTATGAATGAAAAGTGTTGAGCTCATTCGTAGTTTTTGGTGAAAATGTGAAAAAAAAGAAGGTTATTTTGTTTTAAAATCACTTCTCGACTCTTTTGACTTCCGCCATTAGTCTTCTCGCAGCATTTGGGGCTCTTCTAGGAGATAAGCTGTGATCGTTTGGTTCTCTTCTTATCTATATGATATTCGGGAGCACGTAGTTTATAATAACCGGACGCGATCACAATCACTTCCTCTTCGTCAGGATGGTTGGCAACCTTTTGCATACGTCTCTATGTTGATCTTGTTTGTTTTTTACGAAATAGGGTTATTAGCCGTTTGCCCAACCCCTAAATCTGGAGGATCAAAGGAACTATGTTATTAGACACATGGGTCACTCTCAACGTCATGTGAATCTCAGACAAGGACTGAAATTATTTATTTATTATTAATATTTATATTTTTCATAGATTTTTTTGTTATTTAAGCCAGATAATGGGATTTAAACTCATAGCATAAAATTTTCGCAGATGCCTTAACTCATTCGACCACCGCTATCCAAAATACAAATAAATATATAAAAAAAATAATGAAGTGTTGAAACAAAATAAACCATGGACTAAGCATTTATTTTTCTATAATATTAATAAAGAACAGTATACACTTGCTTGATAATAAAATGAAATAAGAACTTATGAAAAATGAAAATAAATATAAAGATAAATAAAATCAATGCTGAAATATTGAATAACAGAAATGACTTTTGTATCTTCAAGAAACTGTTTCAAAATTAAATAATCTATAACTAATGCTAAAACTAACAAAATATCATTAATATTTTAAAAGATTAAGTAAAATTAAGGTGATGATCAGTATAAACAGTTGAGGATGTGAATTAAATGGATTGAATACAAGAAAAGTATTATAAAGATATAAGAAATTAAAAACCGGTTTAATCAAGTCCAACGTTGAGGAATGATGTACCAATTGTTTTATGAGCAATGGTTTGAAAACAAAATTGTATAAATGTATAGAATTATAATGCATAGAAATGTTATATGAACTATCATATCTATATATCTACATTTATCTAAAACCTATACTACTACAATCCATGGAGAGTCTTGGGTTCAGTACTTTTTAGGTAAAATACTGTTTCTTGGTCAACGGTTGCCCAAGGAGGTGATTTGAACGAGATCACACTTTATCGCCTGGTTTTCTTCCATGTTTAATTATGTACTTATGAGCCCCACTTTATAGAGGCTTTGTGTGCCCCAGAAGACTATATACAGAGGGAGAGATCCTATACCGACCCCTCGGACGGTCCATGAGCCGATGAAACACAATAAATAATTTATCTGACATAACACAGGATTTGAACCTGGAACCTTGATCATTGGAAGCTCAGTCCCTGCCACTGAGATACCTCACTTCATATATGTATGTATATATCTGAATAACCAAGTATTAGGTAACAGGATTTTATTTTTCATTAATCACCTTTCATCATTGAATACACACTTAAGTTTCTTACGATTTATTTTATACTTTTCTACCTATGCTAGGTAAGGAAAGTATTGCAATCGGGTTAAATTTGCGATATGCGGTTTTCGACGGATCTATACGTTTCAAAGTCCCCTGATTGGTTTGTCTGTCTGTCTGTTTTTCTATAGACTGTAGAGCGAAAATGGCTCTAACGATTTTGATGAAACTTTCCTATAATGTTCTAATTATACATGTATATTTATATTAATTAATATGATATAATTATTATATTCATATTCTTTAAACGCCGTGTAGCCCGTTTTTGAAATGTAATTAAACTCCCTACAGAACTATATAAAAATCGTTCATTTTGGACAACTATTAACGAAGTTAACGCTATTCAATTTGCAATGTAAGATTATGGGTTCATAGCCTGATGTTAGAAAGGGGTGAATTAGAGAAAAAATATGACTAAGTGAAAGTAAGAAAATCTGTTGCCCCCATCACACAAGCTTCACAATTTTCTTTACTTTTAACAGAAATTATTGTTGACAATACTAAGCTATGTCAAAAAGTTTTTGATCTGCAATATTAGAGAGCATTCAATTTTTACACTGATATACCTTAAGTCAGTTTACATTGCTTTAGTTTATCAAATAAATAGTACTCAATGGTAGTAATGATCAATTTTCAGGGAAATAAATCTAATTAAATTTTTGTTTGTTTCTTCATGAACATATGTAAAGATATAAAAACTTTTCTGAAATAGGTAGTAAAGTCGTGTGAGTGGACACACCAGATTTTTTTACTAATATTGAATTATTTATGTTTAAATATATATATACTTGATAAAGAATATATATGGATTTTTTGTTTATTTCCATTTAATATTTTTAATTGCATAATTATGTAAATTTACTTAAATAATTTTAGATGACAGAAGTCAGGAGTAATTTTCATTTTTTATTATTATAATTATTTATTTAACTTTTTTTTTCTTTACTAAGGATGTAAATATTTTACTTATAATTAGTATAATGTTTTTTTTTTCTTTACCTTTTATTCTTTAGACAAAGCTTCTTCGTGTTTTTCAGTAACAGTTGTTATTCTAAATGGATATTGTTCCAGAATAAAGTTATTTTTTCAATTTCTATTTCTATGTATCAATCAGCTTAAATATACTTACGAGGTACCATTGATGTTTGTACAAAGGATCAGGAAAGGCGAGCCTTGATGGTTGAGACGCAGAGGTTGGGATATCTATATCCCTCTTCTTCCTCTTTTTTACCTCTTGCTGTCGGAACCAAGCAATCTGAAAAATAAAAAATAAAGGTAAATAAATAAAGAGTAAGTCATAGGTACTAATAAGCAAAAAATAAAAAAATAGCTTGAACAGTTGAAACATTGAAAAATATTTTTGTGAAACATAGTTGATCTTCTGAGGAAACTCAAAGTATTTTCTAAACTAATCACGTCTCTAAACGAATTTTAGATTTTTTTTAAATTATAAAATCCTAAAAATTGTATAAATCTACTTTTAATGACATTAACGCTATGATTTTAGATACGTCATATAGCTTCCAATCTTAGAATTTCTCCCAGATTTATTTATTTATGTTAATTTTACAAAATTTAGACAAATTACCAGTTAAAATTTTCACTATTTTTTAACATAGATTCAGAGATTTTACAATCCGTCACATTTGAGGACATTTATAATAGCACATTCACAATAAATAAAAATAAATAATAATTATAAAGTAAATGTATATAAACTAAAATAAACGAAACTAAACAAAAAGAAGATAAGCTAGTGAAAATAACTACCCAAATACAAACATGCTTCTTTACAATATATAAAAAAAGTCATTCACTCAAGATCTTCAAGCCAAGCCTTTCTCCCCACTTGTGGTAGGAAAGGCAGGACTCTAAGAGTAGTGTTGCCCAAAATTGGTCTTGGTCTTGCATTTTGCGAGACCAAGACCAAGGCAGCCTAACTGTTGCAAAACCGAGACCAGGACTGGTAAAAAAAATTGATTTTTAAAATAAAAATTAATTTTAAAAAGTTACTAATACTTGAAAATCTTAGTTACTATATATTAATAATTGATTTAACTAATATACTTTTGCATTCAATTCCTCTAATTTTTCATTCGGGCTTAGTTAGGTTTCTCCTATCTAAAAAATTACAGTAATATCTCTATAGTAATAAGCTAATAAGTAACTGCAAGACTGTTGCGAGAGTCTTGCGCAAGACCAAGACCATGACCAAGACTGAGTTTGCAAGACCAAGACTCGTCTCGGTCTCGCATTTGGGCAACACTATCTAAGAGATCGCAACGCCCCTCACTCAGCAGCACTGTTAGTATTAAAGAGCAGTAGAGGCTGAGGAGAGGCGCTATAGTCACACATACACGTAAGCCAAATGTGATAGGTAAATTAATTTTTCAAAAATTATTAATTTAAGTTAGCGAAAACTATAGAAGATAAATTAATATAAACTTTCTTGAAGGAAATTTTACCTTTATTAATTTTTTATAATGCAATATTTCGTCTGCGACGCCTCGGTTTTGAGAAATATGAGAAAATCTATGGAAAAAAATGGCCTTTACAGAGTCCTCTACCATGAAGCGCAACGAGCAGTAGCAGGGACTTTTAGTATGTTTATCTCCTAAGTACATATAACAAAATCACAAAGTCAAATGCTTGTCCTTTTTCTAAGCACCTTTTAACTATTCATTGACTGAACTAATTTTCTAATCTTAAACATCCGTAACGAAACAAAGGCATTACTCAGACCCAGATCTTAGATATTTATCTTCCCTAACAGAGTTTGTCAGTGAAGCAGAGAGCTGATCAGTGGGACCAGGATGGACAAGAAGAAGAAAAAAGGAAGCGGAGGAAATACAACTTCAGAAAAAAGCAAGTTTCAATTAAAGGGACAAAAAAAAAAAAACCCTTTAGCCGAGTCCTCCTCAAATAGGGTTCTTGTAGACTGCTACAGAATGTGTTCCCTCTCTGTAGCAGCCGGCTTTACACAGCTCTATTGATAGTTGTTTCTATCTTACGCTACAACTAAAGCCCCGTTTCCACGATGATCGTAAATTCTCATTTTCACGATGATAGATGTCGCCAAAGATTTCGTGGGGGCGATGTCCTCTACATAAAGAGGTGCGAGAGTATTGTTTCACTCCCCCAACATATATATATATATATATATATATATATATATATATATTAATTTTTTTTTTTTGGTATTACAACAACCTGTCATATGGACATTAGTTAGAGTGAGGTAGGATAACATTCACACTATATGTATAAAACATATAAAATAAATAGAATCAAAATAACAATAAATAATAATCAAAATGTATATACAATAAATAAACTAAACTAAACTATAACTAAGCAAAAAACACATGCATACCGATATACAATCAGGCGAGAAAACTCCAGGAGAGCTGCGTTACTCTCCCAACCACCTCACTGGTACTAAAGCCAGCGGAGGTTGATCGAGAGCACTTTAGCCACATACACTCATGTCTTGAGTGGAGAATCTGGCCATTGCCAGAACTCCAATATATACAATCTACAAAAGGTCGCGAGGCCAGTGTCGTTTCAACCTTCTTCGAGGATTATAGGGATGGGTAGTGTTTGATAGGGATTGTGCAAGAATATTTAGATGATACGTAAGGTTCCAGTGAAATTTGGAGAATATTTCTGGGATAAGATCTAGGACAAATGGGATGTTGAGGTCATGATGTACCCCCAATATATCAAAAAAAAATATATAAAAGGAAAAAGAACAGACCAATAAAAATTAATCCACATGATTGAATAAAATATATAAACTAGAATCAAATAAGGAAATAGAAAAAGTTGATTAGATGGCTAAAGTAAAACAAAGATTCCCAAGTATTTTACCACGCCATATTTTCTTATTATTGGCATTTTAATTTAAATTAAAAATTTTTTTATTTAGAAATACATACTAAGATTTAGGATGATTCATTCAAATACACCCTTTCATTTTTACGTGAAGATTTTATCACAATTTCAGAAAATTTGAGAATAGAGAGTTCATCTTACTGCCTCAAACCTTTAAATAAAAATAAAAGTATGTAGTATATTCCATTGATTTTTACTTTCACTTACCAGATTGAAAATGAATATCAGGAAATAACAGTCAAAAGGTATAGGTATAATAAATCGTTGGAAAGCGGAGAATTATAGAAAAAAATAATAAAATAAATAACATAAAAAATGCCATTGTTTAAAATAGTATTTAATTGTACTTGTGTGAAAGAAGAAGTGAAATATAAAAATATTTCATGGATATATTTATAACCTTAAATACTTTTGCTGTAGTTTAATAGCTCTGGATATGATATTATATTTAAATAATTAGGTATCTATTGGCCGTTTATTCCAACAAAATCATCAAATCACCTTTTGGAAAATATAATTAGTGAATAATTTGATAAATTTTCCCTTTGTGAAATCTCAACATTATCCACTTATAATTAGTGTGACAACTTTTGACAGGCAATGAAAATATAGTAATTTCATTTTAGTAAACTTTACAATAGAAAATAACAGTGGCAATGAACGAGCCGATGAGGGAGCAAAGGAAGCCGCCAGAAGCACAGATTCACCTGTTTTAGGATCGATGTTTCTCAACGAATGGAGAAGAGAAATTTAAAAGAAAGGGAACGGCACTTGGAATGCACAGTGGAGATTACTGCCGCGCAATCACCTTCATTTGACCAAAGACGAAAATCGAGCTTGGTATCCTCCAAAACACCTGACATCAAAAGAGTGTTCTATAATAAGATATATATAGATATAATAAGATATATAAATAAACTAGATTTTATTGCCCACCGTCGATATAATCAATAGACTTTTTGTAATTTTAATCGTCTTGATTTATGATATGTAAGCTTTTAGCTTCGTCTCCGTTTAAAATGCACTTCAAAAATTTTATAATAGACCAACATTGCCAGAAAATAATTTCAATTCAAAGTAGAGGAATGAGTGAAAGTTGTGTGTTGCGCACTCTAGATTTTTTTTTTATATTTTCAAATAATCCGTACGAAAAAATAATATTTCTTTTCATTTATATAATTTATATATGGTTGTCACTAAAGTTGCAGCCACTTGTGGCGTGTAGAATGACAGGACATTCAAATTCATGATAGTACTATCACACTATCAGATATTCTTTGATAGCTGACAGTACACTACACAATGGCTAATGTTATTATCAATACTGTCAACTACCAACAAGGGGATGGCTAATAGATAACTATCGCACCTTATCTAACTCACTATAATCTTATCAACTTTACAAGTGATTGCATAGGAAAAATGATTTGTTTGAATGACTTCTGAACCTAAAATTGAATATGAAAATGAATGAAAAAATGAAAATGAAATAATAATTTTATTTTGGTGCTACTGTCCCCTACGAATAATAACAGAGTTACAAATTTATGGGTCTTAGTCTGACATTATAATAAAAATATAAACTACAGATACAAGTAATTTTACATGTTAGGGGAAGTTTGAATGTGGAGTAGGTGTTGGAACAGGAGGAGTTGTTTGAAGGAATTTGTGGACGAGGATTGACGCATGGAGGTGGGAAGTGAATACCATGAGGAAGCAGTACGAATGACGAAGGATTTGCTGAAGGAGGGAAGTTTTATGGGAGAGAATATATAAGTCTATAGGTCGAGATCTAGTATTGAGAGAATGGATAGAGGAGCATAGAGTAAGGAGTTCCAGGATGTAGAGAGGGTTTTTGGTTCTGAAGACTTGGAAAAGAAAAACACCAAGGAGGAATTGTCGTCGGGAAGTAGGATAAAGCCACTTCAACTCGGTGTACCAGAGTGAAACATGTGAACACCTGCGGATCCCGAAAATGTATCTTATGAAACAATTCATGAGTCTCATTAGTCTCATTTCCAGCCTGGCAAATAGCCCTCCATACACCAAACAGCCGTAGTCGAATTGGGGGAATACAAGGGAGGTTATAAGGAGCTGTCTGGTTGTACTTATAATGTGTTGTACTTATAATGAATTTCTTTGATAACAGCTAAATTGAAAAGATTGAAACCAGAAAATTAGTAGAACTTCGAAAAGTGGGACACAAAACATATCCTTTTTGAGGCACCCCACCATATAAATAAATATACTTTTTTTAGATAGATAGAAAAAAAAACTTTATTCTGGGACTAAGTCCCTTCAGAATAACAATAATGTACAAAATAATAGAATATTACTGGCCTGAACGTTGAAACAATAAATAAAATTGATAAAATAAAATAAAAAGTAAAGAAAACCTTAGGTGCACAAGCTATATACAAACAGATAAAACTATGTACAGAGCATTTAAAATTATGAACAAAACAATTAAAACTATGAACGAATCACTTGAACTATGAACAAAATTATATTTAAGGGTTGAACAACATAAACATACACTTTGAGAAATGAAGAACGAAAAAGAGATACAATGAGTTCATTTCATAAAAAAAAAAAAAATAAAAAAAATAAAAAAAAAATAAAAATAACTTTACTTGAATATATATATATATATATATATATATATATAAAAATAAACAGTTACTTATAATTGAATAAAAAAATAAAAAAAAAAAATGTATGTATTGAAATTCCTACGTCGATAGTAGGAAATGCATGTACTATCTCTTACCAAGTGTTATGATTATATGATTGCTACACAATACATATATAATATCAATAGTTAGCTGGTATCAGACTGTTTTTGGAACAGGAATTGGAATAGGAGGTTTTTGAATGTATACAGGGAAGGGGCATGTCGAATTTTGATCGGGAGGGAATTCCAAAAGTTGACAGAGCGGGCTATAAAGGAATTTTGGAATGAGGCAGATCTATGAGAAGGGATGTATAGGTCAGAAGGTCGGGATCTTGTAGTGAGTGAATGGATTGAGAACTTAAAATTAAACTTTCACTTAAAATTAAAAAAGTATTTTTTCATCTTTTTCTTTCATCGTGTTTATTGTTATGAATGGTTAGTTAATTAATTATCCAGCAAATAGTGATGTAAAAAACTATTAGTTAAAGTCAACATTGGAAATAAAGACATTGTTTAATGACCTGGATGTGATCCAATTCATCGTACTGGCAAGACTACGCTGGGCGGAACATGTCGGGCGGATGGATATAAATACATCCCCACAGAGAGCTATGAATGAGCCGGTGTTTGGAAACAGACGAGTGGGAAGACCATGTTTGCGCTGGCAGGACTGTGTGGCTGCCGATGCATGTAGACTACTTGGTATCAGAGATTGGAAGGCTGCAGCAACTAACCGGGAGAACTGGAGATCCATGCTGGAGCAGGCCAAGTCTCGAATAATTGGGATGTAGTGCCATTTAATAATAACAATAAAGTCAACGTTCTAGTAAAGTAAGAACACATAGAGATTGTGTCTTCACCGATAAAACGTAATGAAATGAGCAATGAAAGGTAATCGTGTGAGTATTACAATTTATAAAGCGTTTTGGGCATAGACTATGATTATCAAAACCATTATCGGATTACATATAATTATCATCAGAGATTAAGTGTAAGCCATTAGCCATTTAAAGAAAGCACTTTGGAGTATAAATTACCCTCCCGCCCCCTCTGACTATGTTTACTTACCTTTTGTTATCTGAAAAAGGACAACTGGGAAATCCTCCCTCCACCCATTCACTTACCTACCAAATGTGTCAGTACTTGAAAGCCTTCAGTGCTCGAACGAAGGTTAATAAGACAAAATATTACAAAATTTTATAAATTGATTATATACATTATTTTTAGTTTGCATAACTTCTTACATATTAAATTTTTAATATTGAGTAATGTAATAATAGTTAAGATTCATGAGCCATCAATCACTATAGTTTATTATTTACCATTATAATAATATTATATCTCAGATTATATTTCAAAATTTTCAACTGATGTTGACCCACATGTTTGGGTTGAAACGTTGGCACAATTTTTTTTATAATGACTGCGTCGGGAATATTTATAACCTATATTTATAAAATCGTGGATTTGAGAAGTGGTTTAATGTCTGTATTAAGTACCTTAGAGGCAAGCCAGATTAAGAATTAATTGACAATAGATCTCTACTAATGAGTTGATTCATTTTTATTTATTTTTAGCAATTAAAGAAAATCAGTTTGTTTTTTTCCTGTAACATCAGTAATTCTTAGCTTTATTAATAGACTAAAATTAATTTTTCTCATACACCTTGTATTATTTTTTTGAATTTCTAATAAGTGGCGGGTTATCCCAGCTCTGCGCTCCTGGGCAAATGCCCGGGTTAATCTTTTCTGAGACCGGCACTGCTTACCATGGAACTAGATAAAAGAAAGAAGAGAGTGGTAAGTGGGAGTACTATATTTAAAGCAATCGAGACTTCCCGGCAATTGCAAAATGATCATAGCTGTAAAATAGCCGAATTCTGAACGATAAGAGACAAAGAATTGATTTCATTAATTTAAAAAAAAAAATTAGAGATGAAGAAAGAGCTCTAATTTTATTGTAGTTGGGTATTTAGAGTGTAGCTGTGGATATAGAATAAAAGTAGAAATTTTATGACTCAGGCAGCTCTCTTATGTTTGAATCGATTCAAGTTTACTGCGATGGTATTCGAATCGATTGAAAATTTCATAAGTAAAAGGACATATAATAATAGCTTGAAGAAAGGAGCCTTTCTTTGAATATTACTCTCGAGGGAATTATAACGCTCAAATATTCAAAGCCAGTCCCCGCTACAAATGAATAAACCATGACATTTTATTACACCGAGCCATTTGTAGGATAATAAAGAAATACGAGAAAATAAAATAAAAGGGGGCAAAATAAGAAATAAAATTTGAATATCCGTGTATAAATCAGACGACGAGTTTTGTAGGGACTACACATAACCTAATAGCGAAGCGTGGTAAACTTGTAAGGGGGACCATATTTCTGTGTGGGGGGGGGGAGATTCCACCGGTGAAGAAATATTATTCCTTCCCGAATGTCTGCGGGTAAACACCGCCAGGAAAACTCGTTTGAGTCCTTGGGAAAAGCGGGGAATCGTTAAGCCGCCGCTTGTGAGTTGATTTATGGCAGCTGGGAAAATTTTAGGACAATTGGATTTTCCGCAGTTTTTTTTTTTTTTTATCAGGTAGTAAACATATTTTCATAAATGCCTATTTATGAATTATTGTGTGTATGGAAATATTGTACTAGGATATCTTTAATCTCCATGCCGATCTCAAATTATAACCTCATTAGTCAGGTTATAAAAAAAAAAACAAAAAAAACTAAGGTTTGTGCTTTAGACCACTCGATATAAGTGAAAACATCAACATGTTGAGATAAATAATATGGAATATTTTTTTTATTTTTTTTTTTATTGACGATATTTACAACTGTATTACAAGTAAAAATACATGCAGTAAATGTGAATAAAATAATATAATAACATGAAATCACTTGTTGAGAAACTACCCACTGGTAGTACTCTAAAAATGTATTTACAAAAGAGATCTTGAGGCCATCTTCTTTTCAGACGCCTCGGAGTGTTGTCAGGGATCGAAGAGGAAGCAAGGTTAGAAACGAGAGGGTTTGGATGGTTCTGAAGTTTGTTATGGAAGGATAGGTATCTGGATTGGGCCTGGTCAGAAACATAAGGAACATTAAGGTCGTTATGGATGATTTTGTTTGTGACAAAGTAAGGATTGGATACGAGAGGAATTCGATGGTTTAGTGGAGCCCCAGAGCTCAACTCAGTAAGTCCAAATAGGTCTTATTGTAATCATGCATATGGGTCTTTTAATATGGAATATAAATTATAAATAATAGCTCATTATAAAGAGGGTGAAATGCTGAACATTTCTCTCGCTTACGTTATGCATTTCCGATTTTCAGTTTCTGAGATATTTTAATCCACATCTTCAATAAAACTCTTTACCATTTGACCTTCGACGCCAGCTTTTTCTTGTCGCCTCTCAAACACGTCGTCGGTATAAGATACTGGTTGTGGTACTGGTGCTGGAGTACAGCAAGTGCGCCTATTGGCTCTTGTATTTTTAGCTAGTGCAGTTGTAAATTTCAATAAATATTTCCTTACAATTGACACTCCTCAATTCTCCTTGAAATACCTTATTCGTCATAAGTAATTGCTTCTAATAGCCGGGAAAGGGTTCTATAGTACCATATTATATCATATATTATACAGATATTTCAATGGCCGATAGTGCTCGTATAATTCTATTAAATTCTGCTTATGATCCATTCCTGCAAATGCGTGCAAGTACTCAAGTGCTTCTTATCGCCTCCTCGTTATCCTCAACGGGCAGTCAAATCGAAAAGAATCGGCTAAAAGGTAAATAACTGATGGAGTCGTTTGTTGTCGGAATCCGATGTCATTTCGTCCCGCGGCACGCGAGGACCTGTAGCGATATCGGCTTATCGCCACGCGATGCCGAACCACATTTCAACAATTATCGATAAAGTCAGATTAATTAAGCAGATTGTACAGTATCGATATCTCGAGAATAAATCTTACCCTTTCGTCTAAAATATAGGAGGCATATAATTCAGCGAGTGGGAGAGTTATAGGACTAATTTATATCTGAGCCTTATCTGTCTACTTTATATGGGAAAGTTAAATTGATTATCCTGTCAAAAGAGTGTTTTAAAGCTGTAAAATTTATGTATTCAACCTCTAATATTTTTGACAGAAAAATATCAATTATTTTCAATGTAGAAAAGCTTGATATTTGTATCAAAGAGGTTTCTTCCTTATCAATTTTTTTCAGGAGAAAAGTTTATCTGCAATTACCTTTCTTAGTTTAAAACTTTATAACAATAATATAAATAATAATAAAAGGCTTAGCGAATCTGTAATTAGAGCTGATGTTTTGAACTTAAATCATAAACACTTCCAACAAATAAATAATAATTGTAGCATGTGTAATACAAACGAAACAGAAGATCTTTATCACTTCCTGGTGATACTTCCGATACTCTCTAAATTTAGAATTAAATAGTTAAAATCTATAAATTTATCTCGGGATCAAGTAATTGATTTATTAAATGGAAAAAAATTGGATATCATTGGTAAATTACTGCAAGTCTGCTTTCTCCAATAGAATAATGCTCACCAGAGAATTTAATAATTAATAATTGGGAGAATTTTGGTACCACTATTTTTGTAATTAAAATATTTGTATAACTTTTAAATTGTAAATATAATTGTTCTTATTTTCCTATTAATTATTTGTATATAAATAGACTGAAATATAATTTTGTTATGAAACACAGACTCCTCTGATGGTCAACAGACCATGTACCACGTCTGATTTTCGGTTTTAAATCCAAAAATATTATTTTGTAATTTTGATAAATAAAAAGACTTTTTCTTCTTCTTCTTAGTGAATCTGGAGGTTCGATGCCGACACCACCAATCGCTTATTACACACCGTCCACCGTTCGCCGTCCAACTTCAGTTCCTTCAGATCGGCTATAACGCAATCTTCCCACCTTCGCATCGGTCTACCTCTCGGACGTTTACCATTCGGTACAGCAAATATCAACTTTTTAGGAATTCTTTCGTTACTAAGCCCAACTATTTGAGGAGCCCATTTGATTCTCCGTGATGAAATCACCTCAATTATATTAACATGATACAGTTCACGCAACTTGGCGTTGTACAACTTTCTGAACTCAATTCTTAATTCATCTTTCTTCTGTCTGAATATTCTACGCAATACTCTATTTTCAAAAGCCTTAAGAATTTGCTCATCTCTTAATGTAAGTGGTCAGATCCCCCCATGTACCCATAAAGAACTGTAGGTAGGATAATGGTTTTATAGATTCGAGTCTTTAAATTCAGGGACAAGATGCGCGAGTTAAATAGCTATAGTTATTATTGATATTTTGTTCTTTATTTATTATTTACTAATAATGTTAATTCCTTTGTCTCAAAGAGTTACTGCCTCAGTTATTGAATCAAAGGGTTAGAATTAACCTTCTTTAACCATTGATAGATTTATGCTGTCATTCTCCAGGAGATGTTGTCAGTCCTACAATTTATGGCTACAAAATTATTGCCCTTAGTGTCCCTTAAAAGATACCTGAATTTGTATATTAAGATCATTTGTTCCAAAGGTTTATAATAGTTAGCACATGGTGCATTGTTACTTTTAACAAGAAACCAACTTTCCCAACGGGAATAGTTAAATAATAGCCAATCCCTCCTTTATCATTTCCTACATATTGAGCTCCAAAATATCCTACCGACAACTCCAAGTTCATAAGTCAGACGTGTAACATTAGTTTAGACCTCACAAGACTAGTTTGTAAGAAATTCACTAACATTATGTCAATATAACGTTATATTTTACAATAAAAGTATATTTCAAAAGTCTTTACTGTTGTACGAGTTCGTTAATTCACGAGCTAAGTAGTTTGGTCATAGAAAAATAACAAGCATTTCCCGTCTTCAGTCTAACCTTAATCTCTTCTTCAAGTTCGTTTTTCCTATTTATCGTAGACCCTGGATATTTAAACTTTTCTACCTGTTCAAACATGTTACCTTCTATATCGATATCACCAGCAATATCGCAATTTTTGCAGCTAACCATATATTTTGTCTTATCCGTGTTTATTTCGAGACCTAGTTCTTTACCGGCTTTCATTAACGTTGCCGTATTTAGTTTCATAGTTTCCGTGTGAGTTTAAAACTTAACAGAATTTATTTTTGGGTCTTTTAAATGTATAAAAAAACAAAACGGTTGATCCCAAAACCTGCCTAAAACCAAAGCCTATTACTGGTGTAATATAAGCTTACAGACTTTCCATGAATATTTAATTAATTTACTGTATTGAAAAAACAAAATCGATAAAACTCTAAATTTTTAGACTGTTATACCCACTTGCAAAGATCCATCATCAGAACTAAAGCTGGAATTCGTATTAATCTTGAAAAAATATCTTGAAGTGTCTTCTACTGGTACATTTATCTCAACTATTCTTTTTTTTTCCTTGTCCTGCTAAATAGTTAAATAATTATTTTTTTCTAGCAGAGACCGGTAAATCTGGGGTTAAAGCTTTTATAAACAGTTAATAAAAGTTCCATTCTAGCAGTTTCTGTAAATCTTGTCAGGATTTCTTTTTAAATAAATGTTCTAAGGAACTTTTATGTAATAATGTTCTTGATTTATGGTTAAAGTTTAACTTTTATTTATTTAACTTCTTAAAATTGATTTATTTAGTTTTATTTGGGTGTTATGTGCAACAAGAAGGTTAGAGGCAGTTTATTCTAATTTATTAAATCTTGAGTAAACATATTTCTGTAATACGATTTTATTGTTTCTGGCGAGATTGTTTTGTTAGCATATAAATATAAAAAATCTGGTGCGGCGAGCGCATCACACAGCTTTCACTTACCACCCTCTTATTAGCAGAAATAATTATTTTCAGACAAAAACTAAGTGAAAGCCAAGATTATAAACTCTATATTGCATTGTGGATATTTTTACTTCATTGTGTCCTACCTTAAATTCAAACCGTATTAAATGTATGCGATTGACAATTTAGGCAATAAACAATTTAAAATGTATTTAATTTTAAGATTGACTGTTTCAAACCCTCTTTCTTTCTTTTTTTTTTTTTTTACGAATCGACCAGGAATGACCACGCGAGAATCATTCCTTCTTTCCACCCCAATACTCATCTCATCCTTCTTCAAGCTATTTTATTAAAATGAATTAAAAAAATTATTATCAACAAAACATCTGATGAAAGTTTCCGGCCTTTTTTCCCATTTTCCAGTTCAAAATAGATAAGTTACGGTCGTAAATTAAATTTAAACACATTAAAACGTATTTTTTTTATCTTCAAATCTCCGTCCGCACATGATTGTAACAATTAACAAATTTGGTTTATTTTACATAATGACATTTTAGACATGAGGAAGAATAGTACCTCTTCCTTGTTATTTCTTTACTTCCTTAAATTAGGAAAGGAGATCTCACATCCAGCTCTTTTTCAGTCACCTCCAGAGGAACATGTCATCCGCGGCCATGCCGTTTATAAG
The DNA here is from genome assembly GCA_928085145.1 of Nezara viridula. Classification (NCBI taxonomy): domain Eukaryota; kingdom Metazoa; phylum Arthropoda; class Insecta; order Hemiptera; family Pentatomidae; genus Nezara; species Nezara viridula. The sequence goes on along the minus strand of OV725079.1, from coordinate 173,145,028 downwards.
TCTGTTGTGTCCTTGCAGTTTAATATGAAAACGGGAATAAAGAGTAAAACGTGTTGGTCGATATTTAGTGGTCTTAGGGCGGTATGTTAAGTTTTGCTGTTTTCGTAGCATGGGTATGCTGTTATTATTCTTAAAATTTTAGATTCTAGTTTTTGTAAGTGAGTCTTCTTTGTTGAACAGTAAATCTGTGAGTAGTTATTTGAGTAGGTATGTATAGAGTGTTTAATTTTTGTCTAATTTTAAATTGGAAAAACAAATAGTGTAATTTTTTCAGTCGTTAATTTTCATAATAATATATTATAGTTCTATTCGATTGCTGTTATAATTTCATTTTTTCATGTATATTTTGTCTTCCGTCATACAAGAAAATAAATTAAATAAAAAGAATAATATATTCTATATATTCACGAAAATTAATTAAATTTTATTGACGTAAGATATATATTTAGGACTTGAAACTGAGCAAAAGAGAACGAACTGTCGTAGGATGTTTTTATAGATGAATGTCTAATAAACTATTGTTAATAAAGGAGTTTGAAATTATCCTCGTAAAAGTAAATAAGTTTTCATAATTACTACATCATTTTAAAGAATTATATTAGGAAATTAATAGGAAAAGACAGTAGACATCTAAATTTATAGCGAGATAAATTTAGATTAGAATTGCCTATTTCGTACAAACAATGAGTTCATGGACAAAAGCATATTATAAATATTTAAAAAAAAACGAAAATGAAAAAAAAAATTATAATAATAATAACGGTCGGTCTTACCATAATGGTTTTTGTCTATATTAATTCAGAAGACCCAAAATGCTATAATAAATTCCGTTTTTCAAATTAAATTGAAAGTTTCCCCAAGTTTTTTTTTTTCCTTTTTTACGCATTTTTCGATCACTGTGCGCTGTTGTCTAACCGTACGGACAGAGGATACCTCGCCCTCCCAACTAGTTACCTAATTAAGTAATTTTTAAAAAAATACCATATAAACGAAAAACTTCCGCGGGACGGGTCCTGCCCGCGGGATATGTTTACGTCTGATTTGGACTATAAAAAAATCTAAATTTTGTTTTTATATCTCAACCCATACAAACACTGTCATTACCACGTATGCCGATGATACATGTGTCCTATCAGTTAATAAAGATCCAACAATCGCATCCCAAACCATTCAATCACACATCACAAACCTTCGAGAATGGTTTCAAAACTGGAGGATAAAAATAAACTCCAATAAATCACATCAAATCACCTTTACCCATCGTCGTAAACCTATGTATGTCGTAAACCACCCCTACAGTATCCTTTAATAATACTCCACTTATTCCTGTTGAACAAATTCGATACCTTGGACTCCACTTAGACAAACGTCTAACTTGGAATCCTCATACCAGACTGAAACGACAAGAAACAGCTCGACGTTTCCGACTACTCCAGCACTTACTAGACAAACGTTCTAAGCTCCCAGTCAATTACAAAAGATTCATATACATGACTACAATAAGACCTTTTTGGACATACGGAGTTGAGCTCTGGGGCTCCACTAAGCCATCGAATTCCTCTCGTATCCAATCTTTACAATCCAAAATCCTTCGTAATATCCTCACAGCTTCTTACCTTGTCACAAACAAAATCATCCATAACGACCTTAATGTTCCTTATGTTTCTGACCTGGCCCAATCCAGGTACCTATCCTTCCATAGCAAACTTCAGAATCATCCTAACCCTCTCGTTTCTAACCTTGCTTCCTTTTCGATCCCAGACAACCCTGAAAAGAAGATGGTCTCGAGATCTCCTTTTGTAAATACATTTTTAGAGTGCTACCAGTGGGTAGTTTCTCAACAAGTGATTTCATGTTGTTATATTCTTTTCTTCACATTTACTGAAGTGTACAAGTATTTTTACTTGTAATACAGTTGTAAATATCATCAATAAAAAAAAAAAAAATTGTTTTGTGTTGTTTTCTGGTTCTGGCACTATCCACCTATATATGTATTAACATTTTACTTAAAGCTTCAATATGAAAGATCAACAGAGAGACTTACAATTAATTACCTTTTCCATTACCATCTCAATTCGTGGTACTATCCTGTATAAAGTAATTATATATTGCCCATTCTATACCTCAGGTTACGAGAGCCAATTACAACAGATTGTGTTAATTGTCTGTATTACCGATGCACTCAAGACAATTAACTCTGTTAATTGGCTAATTCTCAGACACATTAACTTGTTTTGCCAAGTCCTTTGTGCTACAATCATTCCATAATAGGTCAATTACGTGGGAAATATCTCAGCTCTATTTAACTTTCTGAAATTCTCTCGAAAATTTATTATAACTTCTTATGAAGTAGCGAGAGGGTGAGAGACGGGGAGAGATGAAATTTCTTCAAGAATGATTGATATCCTGACAGGATCCGTCTTCGGGAGAGTGGATGTCCTTAAGTGCTCCGCGATACAGGATATCTCGGTCGAACGGGAAATGAAATATCTTTGTCAATACGGAGGACCCCACCCATGTCTCCAACAGCCTAGGGAGTTGTAAGGAGATTCAAAAACTTCACTATTTGATGAAAGTTTCGAAGTTTCAGCGCAAGTAAGCATAAGAAATTTATAATATTTTTACAAACAGCAAACGTATAATATTCTTACCTTTTAACTTTATTTTTAGTAGTGTAGTACTGACAATACGTGAGTCTGCCGTCGGGAAGAATGCTATTAGTAGCAATAATCGGCGTGAGGGAGAACAATGTCCAGCGGTTTACTTTTCTATCTTGATTTTAGTATTTTTTAAGCGAGAAGATCCCTCGTCTGGCTTCTTTTGAGCCTCCAAATTGTGTTTTTGGACATGTTAATATGGACATGGCCGTATCTGGTATGTATGTTTTAGAATGTTCATGTAAGTTATGGTTAAATGATTTGTAGTGCGTCCATGTGTGGTCTCTAACTGTTGGCATGTTAGAGTAGAATAGAATAGAATTGAATTTATTTGTTAAATATTCTTTTACAATCTTGTACAAATTATACATATATGAATAACTTTATTTCACCTTTCATGAGTCTAGTTTATCATAATTGTACATTGGCTTATTATAAAAACAATAATACTTCATTATATTCTAATTAATTTCGATATACATTATCAATTAAACCAAAAAAATAAAAAGAAACAAACAATTAATTGAACTGACCAACAATTATCCTTAGTCATAGCACTTGGGTGGTGACTGGAACATCAGAGCTTAAGGAATCCAGTGAATTGCACGCTGACATTATGAACCAGTAAATTTTATTAAGTTTCTCTATGTTATCGATTCCAAGTATGTCTTGTACCTTGTTTACATCACTTGGCGCAGAGAGAAATGCTCATAAATATTTGTGTCTGTCGTCTGTTAGCTTTTCACAGTACAGAAGGATATGGAACAGGCTGTTAGTAATGAATTTGTTACAGAAAGTGCAGGTTTCCTGGTCTTTATAGTAGAAACTTTTTTTTTCCGTATAGAGCTTAATTAATTCGGGATTTGAAACCCTTAACTGACTAATTGATCTTAACTTCTTCATGTTAGCTCTATACATCAAATAGGACTCTGGGCTGGAAATATTGAAGCTGGAAATAGTTCTATATATGGGATTGTTGTTGGAATTTATGGATAAATGGATGTTCTTAGATAAGTTATGGTTTTTTAGCTTTTCCAATATTTCATCGCTGTATTTTAATAATCCAGTTGGGTATACTTTATCGAACTTTTCGTTACAGCCATATTGAGCAAGTATTGATCTGACTTGTGTGATCCAATTAAAGTTTATATCAGGTTTCCTTGTATCCAGCAAAATTAATTTGTTGAAGCAAAGCCTTGGTAACCTCTCTTCAGGCATAAGCGACAATTTAGACCAGCAATTTATAATCCTTCTCATAACACTGACACTCAAGGCGTTTCGGCCAGTTTCGAGATGTACAATGTAGTTGGTGTGTACTGTATTGCTTGGCCACCTAAATAGTTGCTTCAGAAACTTCAGCTGTTCCACTTCAATAGCATCCAGGTATCTTAAGCTCCATATTTCAGAAAAATACAGAAGGGTTGAAGACACCATAGAATCAAAAAGAGCTATTTTTGTCTTTCATGAATCGCTTCTACCCCTTCGCGAAATCTCCAATACGTTTAACGTGGCAACAGAGGACTTCTGTATAAAATGCTCTGTTGGCATGTTAATATCGTTAAGTTAAGTGTTCGTGACGTACCATAATGCTATAGTTATAGTCCTGAAAATTTTTGATTGAAAAGTTTGTAGTTTTCGTTTATGAGTCGTTATGCCTGTAGCTTTTCTTCCTTGTCTTATCCCACATTTTCTTTTATGCCTGGAAGGTAACACCAGTATTTTCAAGAAAATAGACTTACCAAAAGTGGCCCGTTACTTAATCGATGTTACGCATATTTATGATTGTCACAAAAGTGGCCTCATGATTATTGACATATAATATGTATATTATATATTAGAGGTATTCATGCACTTGTTGTAAATCCTTAATGTGCTAACATCTTAAACTGATATCAGTTATAGTGAAGTTATACTTGTACTGTAAACAAATGTAGTAAGTTCATAATTGATTTACAAACGTTTTGATTTATTTTTAAAATGTCAAAGTGTGAAGAGTGAATCTTAATGCTGGATCATTTGGTTAAAAAACTAGTGCTAAATATTGCCTCTTAAATGCGTAAAGTCGTGAAAATTATTTACGAAATTTGTGTTAAATATGGGTAATAGCACTCTTGATTTTAATGCAGCCTAGGGCCCTTTAAAGATTATTATAAGGTTTGTTTGTTTGTTTCGATGTCTAGGCGCAAAACATCCAGGTCATAAGCGCCCGATCAACTAAATAACATCATTTAATACTATTTGGATGGTTGGTACAAAAATAAATAAATAAATAAATAAATAAATAAATAAATAAAATAAAATAAAATAAATAAAGAAATGGATTTAAAATGAAATGAAATCAAGTGAAAAAAAAATAATAATAAGAGAAAATATAATAAAAATAAACAGATAAAAAGAAAATTAATAAATAAAAAAAGCCTGTAAAATGTGTTTTTTTAAGTCTTTCACTATCCAGAAACTTGATGACTTTGGTAACGATTTCTTCTTGATTTCCCAGGGATGCTGATATATTCTGGGGTATTCCAAAATCTTTTAATCTTGCGGTGTAAAAAGGGCATTCTTCCAAAATATGTTTTATAGTTACTATAGATATAGATTATTATAAGGTTTTTATTTGATTTGACTAACAAAACTTAAGGGAAAGTACTGCGAAAATAATAGATTTGTTGAGAATAATGTAAAAAGAACTGACAAATATACACAATAAAAATAAATTAACTCTATTCTAAAACAAACCTCAAGTAAATTGATATGAATTTAAACAAGCAAGTTTTTATATAAGGGGTATGGGTTGGATGGTAAAAAAACATCGCGAATAATCCATGATTTAAAGAAAACAGAACTCAGCTGAAACAATTTCTTATTGTATTTGAAGGAAATTTTTTTTTAGTTTACCATGAAGCAGTTTTTGGTTACCAGAAATAAATAACTTTTGTGTTATTCCTTTCTATAAAAGAGAAAACGTGACCACTTTAAAAAAAATACCAAATGGGAAACTCATTTTCGTTCGAAATCGGCTCAAACATCTTTTTTTTTTTTTTTTTTTCTAGAATTTTGTCTACAATCAACTCTAATTGGAACCTTTATAAATTATTTTAATATTACAAACCAAAAATATATAATGCATCGAAATTTCGTTTTGGATTCCTTATTTGGATAGCTTAAAACAATATTGCCATACTTTGAAGTGATTCAAAATATTTTTTGATGTAGAGTTGGTTGACCGTTGATATGATATGAGAAGGAATTAGTCGAGGGTGCGGTCAAAAAAATAAAAAAAATTAAAATATATAAATAATTTTAATTTTTGCCGACGTTTCGACCTACTTTGCAGGTCGTCTTCAGGGCTACAAAAGATACAAACATGTTGAAAAAATAAAAATAAAATAAAAAATAAATATAAGTATATATAAATTACGAAGAAGTTGTCAGATACAGAAATAAAAGATAAAGAAAATAAATACATGATAAGAAAATAGATAAAAGAAAATAAATACATGAATGTTAACGAATAAATGAATGTTAACGAATAAATTGATTGAAAATTGAATAACTATTGTTACAGTAAAGTTAAAATATGGATAAGATAACATAATAATAAGATATCAGTGGATAACAAGCAAGTGGAGGTTACCTTTAATTGTAAATAAACAGATAACGGGACCAAAGGTTAAGAAGTGAAGAAATTGAAAGATTAATAGGGTAACATTAGTGTAATATTGTTGGGATAGATTATTAAGTATAAATAACTCTATAAGAAAACAATAATTTTAAAAGAATACTTTAAAATGTAAGAATAAATGTAAAAACAAGGTTATGATGATAAAGAAACAAAAAACAGGTTGTACTATATATAGATGACAATTGACATTTAGTTTTTTGAAAGCGGTAATGGAATGGTAGGCTATATGAAGATAATAATAAGGTGTATAGTTGAAGGATAGGTGTGTTAAGAAAGGAATCTCAATAAAAGTCAAAACATACCGTTGGATGTGGCACTGCGGGAGGCGGTTGAAACACTGGCAGTGTCAAAAACTCTAGTTAGCAGTGTCAAAAAAAAAGTTCTAGTAAAAATAACCATATATATAATAAATATATATATAATAAATTTATATATATATATATATAATATTATAATAAATTTTAATAAATATATATTTTAATAAATATATATATATATAATAAATTTAAATTTATATATATATATATATAATAAATAACAATATATATAATAAATCTATATATATATATATATATATATATATATATATATATATATATATATATATATATATAAAAGGAGAAGTAAAAGAAAGTATAAATGGAAGTGAGAAGATTAAATAGAGGTTTATGATCGAGACTTTTTTAAAATGTTGATGATTTGGGAGTAGGCGAGTGATAGATTTTGCTTGTCGGTTTTTAAGTTTAGTGGTTTGTAGTCTAATTGAATGAAAACACTTTCCGTAAGTAGTCTTTTGTCGTGGTTAGGTACTGTGGCAAGAATGGAGGTATTGTCAAAGTCAAATGTGTGGTTTGAGGTTAAGGCGTGTTCAGAGAGTTTAGAAGCAGTAGAGTTCTTAGAAGTAATTGAGTATTTGTGTTGTTTGATGCGGTCTTTAAGTTGGTTTTTGGTTTCTCCAATATAGGCGGAGTTACAATTGGTGGTAGAGCAAGGAATGCGGTATACGATATTAGAGCGGTGTTGCGGAGCGATGGGGTCTTTTAGGTTGGAGTAAATATTGGCAAGTTTGTTATAGTTTTTAAAAGCAACTCGCAGGTTGGGAATAGAGGAACGTAAAGATTTTTGAATTCTATCCGAAAGTAAAGGGATGTATGGTAGAGATCTATATAAAGGAATGGGGGGCTGATTTTGAGAACTAGAGAAAGGGATGGAGGATGAGGGGCGGGTTTTGTAGTCAGTAATAAGTTTTTTAATGGTGTTGGAGGGGAAGTTATTAGACAATAGTATCCGTTGTATGCGTCTAGTGTTTGTTTCATGTAGGTAAGGGTCAGATAGAGAAAAACATCGGTGAATGAGGTTTTTGGCAACGTTAAGTTTTTGGTGAAAGGGGTGTTGAGAATAGTAGTTGAGTAATCTGCCAGAGTATGTTGGTTTTGTGTACCAGTCTGTGGATAAAGTATTGTTGGGATGTCTTTTAATGAGAAGATCGAGGAAAGGGAGGGAATAGTTATCTTCGTATTCAACTGTAAAAGAGAGGCGGGGATGATATGAGTTAAAGGCGGAAAGGATGTCAGGAATAGTATCAGGATTGACGATGAGAAGAAGGTCATCGACGTATTTTTTTATAAGAAATATGTCATTAGGAAACTGTGGGGCTATGGTGTTTAGGAGATCATTAAGAACAATGTTAGATAAGTCGGGTGCGAGAGGATTACCCATAGCTAATCCTGCAATTTGATTATAAAATTGTCCATGGAACTGGAGATAACCAGATTTGCAACAAAGTTGTAGGGATTCAATAAATGATGAACGGTTAAGGGAGGTATGAGACTCTAAGGATGACCAGTTATTTTCTACTATAAGAAGGGCTTTATCTATAGGGATGTTGGTGAAGAGGCTTTTAACGTCGAAAGAGACTAGAATGTAATTATCGGGAATGGTTAGGGACAATAACAAATTACGTAGATGAAAGGAGTTGTGGATATCATATGGATTGTCATGACTAAGGATTTGTAAGGATGGGAGTAGAAATTTGCTGAGTTTTAAAGAGGGAGAGTTGATATTAGAAGTGATAGGACGGAGGGGAGTGCCGGGTTTGTGAATTTTTGGAAGACCATAGAAACGGGGAGCCACGGAGTTATAAGAGATGAGGTTTCTGTAAGTAGGATATGTGATTTGTTTAGAGTGTAAGAGGTTTCTGATATGTTGGTTAAATTGGATTTTAAGAGAAGGAGTGGGGTCACGAGTTGTAGGAGCGTATGTAGATATGTCTGATAGGAGTTCAGTCATTTTTCTATTATAGTCTGTCAGTTATCTAAGACAATATAGACAATATTTTCTAATAAAACAGTTATCATGGACCTCACAGACTATAATAGAAAAATGACTGAACTCCTATCAGACATATCTACATACGCTCCTACAACTCGTGACCCCACTCCTTCTCTTAAAATCCAATTTAACCAACATATCAGAAACCTCTTACACTCTAAACAAATCACATATCCTACTTACAGAAACCTCATCTCTTATAACTCCGTGGCTCCCCGTTTCTATGGTCTTCCAAAAATTCACAAACCCGGCACTCCCCTCCGTCCTATCACTTCTAATATCAACTCTCCCTCTTTAAAACTCAGCAAATTTCTACTCCCATCCTTACAAATCCTTAGTCATGACAATCCATATGATATCCACAACTCCTTTCATCTACGTAATTTGTTATTGTCCCTAACCATTCCCGATAATTACATTCTAGTCTCTTTCGACGTTAAAAGCCTCTTCACCAACATCCCTATAGATAAAGCCCTTCTTATAGTAGAAAATAACTGGTCATCCTTAGAGTCTCATACCTCCCTTAACCGTTCATCATTTATTGAATCCCTACAACTTTGTTGCAAATCTGGTTATCTCCAGTTCCATGGACAATTTTATAATCAAATTGCAGGATTAGCTATGGGTAATCCTCTCGCACCCGACTTATCTAACATTGTTCTTAATGATCTCCTAAACACCATAGCCCCACAGTTTCCTAATGACATATTTCTTATAAAAAAATACGTCGATGACCTTCTTCTCATCGTCAATCCTGATACTATTCCTGACATCCTTTCCGCCTTTAACTCATATCATCCCCGCCTCTCTTTTACAGTTGAATACGAAGATAACTATTCCCTCCCTTTCCTCGATCTTCTCATTAAAAGACATCCCAACAATACTTTATCCACAGACTGGTACACAAAACCAACATACTCTGGCAGATTACTCAACTACTATTCTCAACACCCCTTTCACCAAAAACTTAACGTTGCCAAAAACCTCATTCACCGATGTTTTTCTCTATCTGACCCTTACCTACATGAAACAAACACTAGACGCATACAACGGATACTATTGTCTAATAACTTCCCCTCCAACACCATTAAAAAACTTATTACTGACTACAAAACCCGCCCCTCATCCTCCATCCCTTTCTCTAGTTCTCAAAATCAGCCCCCCATTCCTTTATATAGATCTCTACCATACATCCCTTTACTTTCGGATAGAATTCAAAAATCTTTACGTTCCTCTATTCCCAACCTGCGAGTTGCTTTTAAAAACTATAACAAACTTGCCAATATTTACTCCAACCTAAAAGACCCCATCCCTCCGCAACACCGCTCTAATATCGTATACCGCATTCCTTGCTCTACCACCAATTGTAACTCCGCCTATATTGGAGAAACCAAAAACCAACTTAAAGACCGCATCAAACAACACAAATACTCAATTACTTCTAAGAACTCTACTGCTTCTAAACTCTCTGAACACGCCTTAACCTCAAACCACACATTTGACTTTGACAATACCTCCATTCTTGCCACAGTACCTAACCACGACAAAAGACTACTTACGGAAAGTGTTTTCATTCAATTAGACTACAAACCACTTAACTTAAAAACCGACAAGCAAAATCTATCACTCGCCTATTCCCAAATCATCAACATTTTAAAAAAGTCTCGATCATAAACCTCTATTTAATCTTCTCACTTCCATTTATACTTTCTTTTACTTCTCCTTTTATATATATATATATATATATATATATATATATATATATATATATATATATATATATATATATATATATATATATATATATATATATATATGTATGTATATATATATATATATGTATATATATATATATATATATATATATATATATATATATATATATATATATATATATATATATATATATATATGTATGTATATATATATATATATATGTATATATATATATATATATATATATATATATATATATATATATATATATATATATATATATATATATATATATATATATATATATATATATATGTGTGTGTGTGTGTGTGTGTGTGTGTGTGTGTGTGTGTGTGTGTGTGTGTTTGTATGTGTATATATGTGTATGTATGTATGCGTTTATTTTTACTAGAACTTTTTTTTTTTTTTTTTTTTGACACTGCTAACTAGAGTTTTTGACACTGCCAGTGTTTCAACCGCCTCCCGCAGTGCCACATCCAACAGTATGTTTTGACTTTTATTGAGATTCCTTTCTTAACACACCTATCCTTCAACTATACACCTTATTATTATCTTCATATAGCCTACCATTCCATTACCGCTTTCAAAAAACTAAATGTCAATTGTCATCTATATATGTACAACCTGCTTTTTGTTTCTTTATCATCATAACCTTGTTTTTACATTTATTCTTACATTTTAAAGTATTCTTTTAAAATTATTGTTTTCTTATAGAGTTATTTATACTTAATAATCTATCCCAACAATATTACACTAATGTTACCCTATTAATCTTTCAATTTCTTCACTTCTTAACCTTTGGTCCCGTTATCTGTTTATTTACAATTAAAGGTAACCTCCACTTGCTTGTTATCCACTGATATCTTATTATTATGTTATCTTATCCATATTTTAACTTTACTGTAACAATAGTTATTCAATTTTCAATCAATTTATTCGTTAACATTCATTTATTCGTTAACATTCATGTATTTATTTTCTTTTATCTATTTTCTTATCATGTATTTATTTTCTTTATCTTTTATTTCTGTATCTGACAACTTCTTCGTAATTTATATATACTTATATTTATTTTTTATTTTATTTTTATTTTTTCAACATGTTTGTATCTTTTGTAGCCCTGAAGACGACCTGCAAAGTAGGTCGAAACGTCGGCAAAAATTAAAATTATTTATATATTTTAATTTTTTTTATTTTTTTGACCGCACCCTCGACTAATTCCTTCTCACAAAATATTTTTTGATTCGATAAAAGATAAAGTAGTAATCTTGAATAGCTTTAGCCTGATAACAGGTGTAAATAGTTAAATATTAATTATCTCTATTAGAGCAAAATATAATTAATTATTTACGTTACAAAGTAGTGATAAATGTGTGAACACTATTTTATTGAGTAACATGAACATTCCGTTACAATACGGAGAATGATTATAGTGAGGAAAGAATTCAACCAAACTATATTCACAGAAAATATAAATAAAAAAACAAAAGATAAATAATAATAGAAAAGTATATAAAATAAATAAAAAATAAAATAAACTTAAGGATAAGCTTATTAGAGTAAAACCTTAACAGGCATACCTATATATCTATATATATAAAAATGAATGTATGTCTGTCTGTCCGTCTGTTTGTCCTAAGTGCATTACTAAACCATTCAACCGATCGCCATGAAACTTTGGGAAGTTGTTCCGTACACTCCTGGGAAGGTTTCTGGCATAGTACTTCTGTCTTACGATAATTTTATATATGTAAAAAAAATAAAAATGTAAATGTTTTTATGTTCAAAGCCGCAAAAAATGTGTCGCTATAAACTGTAGCGCCAAAACGGCTTTACCGATTTTAACAAAACTTGGCTAAAGTCTTCTCCTTGAAACCCTTTTAATTTATGTGTATAACATACTTTCCCGAAAACAAGCTGAAAAATGTTACGATGAATTCAATATTTTATTTGACGATAACTAAAAAGGTACACAATTTTTGACTAATAATATCCACATTTATTTGAAAGATTTCTGAATGGCTGATAAAATAAAAAAAAATCATCGAAATCGGACGGTCCGTTGCAGAGTTATTGAGTTTTTAACATTCACTGCTTTCTCTTCAGGAAAGGCCGTTTCCTTTTGCTTCCTCTCTACCGAACGTCGGTAAGCTTTTTTTTTTTTTTTGTTTTTGTTGATTAATCGAAAATTTTATAATTACTACAGTAATTGAAATTATCATTTGAAGAATTTATATGATTCTCCTTATGTAGGTCAATACTATTATACGTTTTTTAAATTAATTTTTTATTTTAGTTTTAAAAGTTCAACTCAGACTGTTTCTCATGATTATGAATGACATTGTATTTACTCAGATGATTATGAATGTTCAATTTGAATCATGAAAAAAAACCAATTAGAATTAGTTTAAATTGAAGCCATTTTACAGGCAAATTTGTTTCCCAACTTTTTAAAAATGACAGATGTCCTTTGCTATTAATCTACTCATATGTGCTTTCTATTTTCTTTCTTTTTCATTTTGCCAGGCTAAGCCACAGCAGCGCGTGGCCGGGTAAAGCTAGTACTATGTAAACTCCTTGAAGCTTGAAAAACTGGACTCCACAAGATCCCTACGCTATTATCGCAATCGCTTTACAGGTACTAAAAGGCTGTCTTAAGTAGAAAATCCGGCCATTGCAAGAACTGTGTAGATTTAGATGATTCTACCAACAACCATTTATCCACTATTTTGAACAAAAATTCTTATAAAAGTCTTCACTATAAATATTATTACAAAATATTACACGAAATTTCAACAAAACAGATTTTCTACTACACCTGATAGGTTCAATATCTGAGCGCTACTTAATACTGGCTTCGTCATATCAAACCTTCTCGATCTGATTCGAGGTAAATCCTTAGAGGAAACGAGATGGTGCCGTAAAATTAGAGATCGGCTCCAAGATACATGATAGGGTTATGTATTTTTTACTACTTTGTTCCATTTGATAAGGTCGATCTTAAAACAAAATGTCAAAATCAAATATTGACTTCAGAACATCAATTATCATAGTTTTAGTCTATTTAGGAATACATATTAAAAAGGCTGCAAATTATTTCACAATGGTTTATTATTTCGAAACAATTATACATCTAAAGTAACATTACCTTCCGTGTTACAAAGAGAAATAAATAAAAGGTGATTCCAATTATTGGACTAAACTTTTTTTTTTAGTCATTAGCAATATTCTAAAAAAAATATCATTACTTCAGTAACACTTTTGAAATTTAATAAACAAAACAAAGGATATAACCTTTGCTGTAGAACATATGAAAAAAACTAGAGACTATATCTCTGCTCCTAATTGTCCGATTTTGATTTTTAGGAAATTCCGTAAACTTTTAAATAACGATGTGTACTGTCTGAGTTATTCATAATTTAATTTTACACCCTTTCTACCTTTTTTTCCAGCTTCTATTTGTTGAAGTATGTTATATAGATAAATTTAAAGGGCGTCGAGAAGAAGACTTTAGCGAAGTTTCATTAAAATCGGTGCATTTTGAAAGTAAAAGGCGGATAATAATGTCGATGAAGGAGGATCGTCCTCGGGTGACCTCTGATTTTAAATCCAAATTTGAAAAAAATCGATCCAGTAGTTTTGGATAAAATGCGCGTAAGGCGGACGAAGAAAGCAATTTTCGTTTTTTGAATTCTACTTATGCTGAAACGTAAAGCTTCAAATTTTGAGGGGGGGGGGTAAAGTTTTTGAATTGTTTGGTCATGAAAATAATAAACCGAAATATTACAAAAAATAACATAACTGTAATAAATTATTACTGTTCGAAAAAAAAGTAAAAATATATATAAATTGATCAATCAAGAGGTCTAGCAATAAATATTCATTGGATGTATATAAAATACCGATTTAATATTTCTGGTGTCAGGCAGAAGAAAGAATTTTCGAAGTTGATGAGGTTGCTTCCTCAAAGAACCTTGGAATAGTTGACTAACTCCCTTAATCTTCTCAACAATAATTTTTGTTGCCGAAACTGTCGACGAACAATGCTGGCATACTCAACAATCTCACCACGGGCGGCTATAGCAACTTTATAAGGCTTGAGGTATTTCCAAGACTAAGGTTATAATGTCGGCTTTAATGGGAAAATATACAGCAACGTCTCATATTTATTATCAAATATTCTATTAAAAGCTTTTCAAGAATTTAAACCACCATACATCCTCATCTCAAAAAAAAAAAATCATAAAAAAATTCTGGTCCGCACGACTTTCACTTACTGCTCTAATTTGAATAGAAATTATTTTCTGGCAACTTTTGTCGATTAAAATTTTTTTTAAAAGTGCATTTTAAACGAAACTAAAGCTTATAGCTTACAGATAAAAAATCATTAAGACCAAGACAATAGCAAAAATATATTTATTATATCGATGTAGGCAATAAAAATCTAGTTACTCCATCTGATTTTACAAACCACATAATTTATAAACTCTAAGCCTTTCAGTTGACAGAATGGCTAACTCCAATTTCAACATTTTTGAGTAATGTCATTTTAGTGATATTTCTAGTTAGAAAAGTTATATCTATACAAACAGTGAGAAAGTTGATTCCAGAGTAGGTGATTGCAGTCTTGAAATATAGATAGATATTTTATTTGTTTTTGGGGGTTTCCCATACAAATTGAGCCTAGCTTGACTATTGTACAATAATATGGTTTTACAAATTTACATACATATCATTTAAATATAAATAAAATTTACAATATTTAACATTTAAAATGGGTTTCACAAAACATAACAATAAAAATTAAAAACATAAAACGATTACTGCATAATAATGCCTGTTACTATGATAAAATCAATAAAAAATAAAAATATTTATAAATATATACAAAGTATTACTTTTAAGATAAACTAAAAAAAAACATTTAATAAAACTTAATAGAACATGGGCTGTGATCAACAATTTTGTGTACTCCGATAATATAATAGTAAATTTTATTTAATTTATCTATACAATCGATATTCAGTATGGATTCGATGTTGTGGTTATCAGAAGATTCTGAATGTTGAAATACAGAACTGTGAATAAAGGTTTATATATATATATTTCCACTAGAAACATCACTAAAATCAATAAGAAAGAATGATGAAATTGGAATTAGTCATTCTGTCAACCGAAAGGCTCATATATGCCTAGAGAGATTAGAAAGTACATCTGAATATTTAACCTTTAAATGATTATGAATTGTAGAACTATTAGTTATTAAATTGTTATTTTCTATTATAAAGTTTACTAATATGAAATTACGAGATTTTCATGGCCTGTCACGGATAAGTCAAAAATTTTTACACTAATTATAAGTGGATAATGTTAGAATTTTACAAAGGGAAAATTCATCAAATTATTTACTACTTTAAATCCTAAAAGATTACTTGATGATTTTTTGGAATAAACGGCCATTAGATACCTCATTATTTAAATATAATATCATATCTAGAGTTATGATCTAGTAAAGTAAATGTATTAAACGTTATAAACATATTCATGAAATATTTTTATATTTCACTTCTTCTTTCACACAAGTACAATAGTATTTTAAACAATGCCATTGGCTTGCTTCGGTGGATTTTAAATACTTTGTTTTCTAACTTAGAAAAAATATTAAGTTTATATTTATTTTTAATTTCATTTCATTTAATTTCCTTGGAAACATATAATTTACGGTAAATAAGGTAAGTTTTCTGAAATTATTATGTACAATTTTTTCGTCACTCTTTGTTGCCTTCTACAACTTTATTTATTTGATATTATGTTTTCTAAAATTCTCCGCTCTTAACGATACGTATACCCTCTAACTCATATTTCCGGAGATCATTTTCAACATGGATAAGCTCGTATATATGCCATGTTAGTTTACTGAAATTATTATGTATATTTTTTTCGTCACTCTCTGTTACCTTCTACAACTTTATTTATTTGATATTATTTTTTCTAAAATGCTCCGCTTTTAACGATACGTATACCGTTTGACTCATATTTCCAGAGATCATTTTCAACCTGGATAAGCATTTTTATTTTTATTTTTTTCCAGTTTCCAATAATGTTATTCTTTCAAACCACTTCAAACCAAAATTTTACGACTTATAACAGGAGCTCCCTGGTACGTCAACAACAAAACTTTACATAACGACTTACGACAACCAACTATATACCAACACATACAAACTTTACTCTCGTTTTCATCTCAAACTACACGGACACACAAACAGACTTATAAACGGCATGGCTACGACTGACATGCCCATCAGGACGAGTCTGAAAAGGAGATGGATGAGAGATCTCCTCACCTCAATCAAGTAATGACCAGGAAGAGGTGCTGCTGGGTACTATCCTTCCTCATGCCTTTAATGCAAACCTCATCATCACAACACATCTACTGATTGTCAATACCATGACAGGTGCGTATAAACAGTTAAAGATAAAAAAAAAAAAATCACTCGTTGAACTAATTGAGATATTATCAACTGGAGAACGGTGGAATTTTAATAAACAATCGAGTGGACTTTAACAAAGCTGTATGGAGCAGCGATAGGATCGTCGGGCGGGATTACTGGTGCGGTGAAGTGGGCACGGCCGTATGGATATGTAAAGCCGTTGCGGTCTATAGCTCACAGTAAATGAGAGAGGGGGGTGGGGCGCTGCAATTTAAATGGCAATGCTTCCAAATCGACTGTCATCGATTCCCTATTAGTATTTCGATAATTAGATTTCCCTTTTTTTCTTTGCCGGTATATGTGCAGTGAATATTTTTTGAATTTATGGCTGAACTCTCGATGAACATTCTCTGTATCCTCTTACACTCAATTAACATGTGTACGCCTTTTACAGAATTTTATGTTGCAAAATTCATTTATTTTTAAAAATATCACTACATATATGGGCTAAGACGCTTGTATTAGGTAATCAAAGTTAAGCAATGTCAAGCGTGGTTAGTACTTTGATGGGTGACTACCTACCCCCACCTGGGTATGTGAGACCCGTCAGGCTACTGGAGGCAACTCACACCGACCGGATGTAGGACTGATGATTCTACCCCCTTGTACTTAAATCGGGAATCGGGATGTGGCTTACGAGGATGTTAGTCCCGACTGAGGTTCGGTCCATGGACGGTCTGTTTCGAGAAAAGAAATATAGATCCTCGTGCTACTGCTGACTCCGAGCAGCCATAATCCATTGATTTAGACCAATTTCTACTTTTGAGAACGATCTCCCTACTACGTTTATTATTAACTTATTAACATATTAACAACCACCTACTTTTTTGCGACATTATGTTATTTGGACTCGAATAAATTCGAATTCGATTATTTTAACCATCGCAATACTTTATATTTCGTATTGTTATTAAATTCTTTCATTGTTCATATTTATCTATTTTTTATTGCTACATACAGTGTGAGAAAATTAATTATTTGTAGTATACCTAAGTTAGAGCACATTTAAGAAATTTTAAATTTGGCTGATTCTTGTTAGTAAGCTGTTATTTCAACATAATTAATATAACTATTTAGACTTTCCTGGTAATATAAAACTGTTTGTAGGAATAAAAATTTTCTCCAAATATCGATTGGATTCCGAATTTATTGAATATAAAATTGCTAGGTTTCTAATTATAAGCTTTCTCTCATTATGTTAGGGTTTATAAAATTATTATACACAATAACATAGCTGGGAAAACATTTTATCATTAGGGGCCGCAATAATGCTTTATATGTTACTATTACTTTTTTATTTATCATTAAATACATAAACCCATATACGTATATCCAACTTAATTCTAATAAATTTCAAATTCTCCTAACTTGAATTATTAAATATCAATCAGTTATAGCGCTAGCTAATGTTCGGAGGCCGCAGCTTCGTCACTTAGGCAACATGCGGCCTCAAGGTCGCATTTACCTCATTATGGATTATATCATAAAGTATAATAAACAAATTTATAAATGAATCCGTTAATGAAAACAAAATACTGGAATACTGAATAATGTGAAGGCTTTTATGTTCTTGTCGGGGAATAATTAAGTCAGCTGATGATGTAATGTATTGATTAAATAATAACAAGTGATTGATCAGCTTGTAATAACCTACCCGATTCCTCAATTATTAAATAATACATGAAAGCATCTCTCCTCTACATTAATAATAAATATTACAGACTGAATCAATACTAAAATATGGCCATACATGGTGTTAACGCCCGTATCAACGCATTTTATTTTCCTTTCTTTTTTCTTTCGTTTATTTTTTCTCTCACCATTAACCCCTTTTAGATGTGAATAATAAAATTCTTATTATTATTATAACAGCTAAGATATAATACTTCAAGAAATGTATTTAAGTTTATATTATTTGTATATTAGGTACTTTACGAAGTATTATCGCATTTGTATATTCACCAGCCCGTCAGTAATACCCAGTCTTATGAATTAAGACATCAAAATAATGCGACATAGTCAGTCTGGAGCGAGCTTTCGTTTGTGTTGGGTCTACGTGTTGGACGTCTACCCCCACCATCTTCACCAGCTCCAGGATTGAGATCGATATTCATTTCGATTCCTCCACCATCGACTGCCTTTGACATTAGCTAAACATCCAGGTAACCTCTTTGAAAGTGTAGCTTCCAACTTGGATATTTTAGTTTTCTTCTCTCACCGTTATCACAGACATTTATAATTCAGATAAATATTTTTTCTACACTAAATTTATTTTTACTGGATGATTTTCTTTAATTTTGGAAGTTTATTTTTTTGTTTATGTTTTTAATGTGCAGCTTTTTTTATTTTTTCACTGAATAATGTAGTTTATGTTTGATTTTATTTCAGTGCATTTTAATAATATTTTTTAATTTGTTTGTTTTGAAATTTGTATATTTCTTTTTTCCAGTATAATAAATTGTAAACGTTCAAAAGGAGATTTTTTATATTCCTTTTTTTTATTTATTGAAATATTTCTATTTTTTAATATTTTCTTGTGCATACACATTTTTCTTGTTTTACAGGTCTCATATTCACTATTTTTTCTCTTTCTTTTCCACCACTTAATTTTGCTCTAATTTTCTCCACCTCTGAGAAAACTCACCGGGTAAAGGTTTGTATTTTCGATTTTGAAGTACCCTTGTCTTAACACATGGCATATGCATGTACCTTAGAAAAATATGTAATTTCAACTATACAATATTTCTCAGAACCTGTACTTCATGCACTATGCATTATTTTTTTTTCGCTATCGGTTTGAAATTACCAATACAGAATAATAATTATTACAGAGTGATTTATTATATCTAAAAAAAAATATTAAAAATATTTTCTGTGTCCCATCATAGAACTTCTCTTAATAAATCGGAGAAAAGGCCACTATAAATATTTTTTGGTAATATTGTCCCACAGAAAAGATAATATTCGCCCATTTTTGCCTCTTCACTATAAAAGTTGGGGAAACTTTGCATATGTATGAGATATTAAAAAAAAAAAATTCCTCAATATTTATTTTTTACCATACATATAGGTTAAACGTTAAATTAAATTGCAATGTGTAGATTTTTGGCAGTTTTGCAGCGTCCGTTCACGTCCAGGATATAAATCATTTCATCAGGTCTCTTAACCACCGCCTACATAATCGTCGTGGTGAATTGGAGGGGTTTTTTGTACGTTTAAAGATTTCTGTCAGAGGATTCATGTTGTAAGTCAGTCTTGGGTGGAAGTTATTGTAGTTTTCTTTTGCATCGTCTAAAACTGTTAGGACGTTCAAATATTTATCTAATATATCATTTGCGATATAAAACGGTGAATAAACTATCCTTCGCAACAATTTTGATTGGAAGGACTGAATTTTTTTAATGTTGGAGGTTTTAGGAGAACTCCACAGTTCTATCGGTTTGAATACAATTTTATAAAGGGTTAGTTTGTTAGTTAAAGATAATTTAGAACGTTTCCAATGAAGTCTCTACATTTTCGAGAAACAAAGAATTGCCTGAAGATTTTTGCCTCAAAATAAAAAAATTCACTTCTGTATTACGGTGTTAACTTTTATGAACTTTTTGATTTTGTGTTTGTCGTTAGTTAAAAGTGATTAAAATTTGACAGGCATATCACTTACTACTGTCAATACGATTTTAATGAATTAATGTAGTGATTATTTGATGAGGTGATTCGATGATCCTACACCAATTTCACCCTTTTTGCCTTTGAAAATTTTATATTTTTTAATTTCTTATATATTTAGTAGTCTTCTAAAAAATATAATAGTTTATGACAAACAGATGAAAAAATAAAAAAAAGTCTTCCGGCCAAAATGTTTTTTCTTCAAACCTTAAATTCGCATTTAATGATACAAAAAAAAAAGGAGCAAATCAATTTATAACATAATTTTTCTGTAATTTTACTAATCTGTCCTGGGTTGAGGAGAATAATTGGACTCTTTCCTTCTTCAGTGAACTAACAGAATGTATAAGTTACGTAAAGAGATATCTAAGCTACAATAATGTCGACTGGCTGGCATTATGTTGACATTTAAATTGGACTGTTGACAAAAGGTCACACGAAAGAGTATATTCTCATTTATTTGAAAATGTTTTATTATGTAACTTCTTGACAAAATATTCAGTTCTTCCCTTATAAATCTAATGTCTCAGAAGATTTGTAATTTGTCGAATTTAGTTTTCGTAAAATATCATTCTATTAAGAGCCAAATTATAAGCCAATAATTTAGACAATGTTAAGATAATGTTAAATATAAAATAATGAAGGTCGTAATTCCCCCCAATTTTTGATAACGAAGGAAGATTTGTTGCATCAATGCTCAACTCTAGAAATTTAATAGAATTAATTTTTAAATCAATTATGTTCTGAATTTGTTTCATATGTTTTGTTTTGGTGTATTTTATGGTTTGTTTTAGAATTTAATTCATCAAAATAGCAAGGAAGGGAGAAAAAAATTTGACTTTAAAGATATACCAATTCAAATCGCTAAGGTTCGCGAGAAATCTTAAAAACCGGTTGAAAATGCTAAAATATTAACTTAAGTTTACGCTCACATCTTTGATTGTTGTATAAAAACAAGCCTACATATATAAAACAACCTCCTTCTCTTCATAAGATCTTCAATACAGGGCAAAAGTAAATTGTTTTCGGAAAGAAACCCACAAAAATTCGAGTTTTTGTTTGCTTTCATTGCCACAAAATCAGTTGCTAGATAAATGTAGTGGAGCCAAGCAATGGATAAAAATACGTTTAATGGACTTAGAGAAAATGAATTGTAAATATATATTGAAACCATACAAAGAAAATTTAACTCAATTACAATACTTACTTCTCTAGCAAAATATTTCATTCATAAGTAGTGGGAGTAACAAATATGGAGTATATAAATTCCATATTATTAATGATATTACAATCTATTTATTATATCTTAGGATTGATGATTTTTTATGAGTAAGGTATCAAACAAAATGAGAATTTCATGGATAAATGAATGGTAATTGCAAAACTGAATTACAACTATAAATACAAATTAGGAGGTTTTAAAACAGATGGTTTGAACTATCGAATAAGGCGAAATAAACCACTTTTTGTAACCAATTAATCGAAACGAAACGAGGGTTATGTGTTTGGTTTGTCCGCTCTAAGTTATATAACGCTTTTTTGAGCTACTAGCTTGATCGATTTCTATGGTTGGTGGCTCAAATTATTCGGTGAGAAACCCTGAGTGTTTTGAAACAATTTATGCTTAATCTTCTAAACGCTCAATAAATAAAATGTGTTTAATCGATTTGCAAAAAGTTTTGTAACACTGTTTTGAGCGAAGGGTGGGATCAGTTTTTAAGTTTGATGGCTCATATTATTAGGCCAGTGTTTAGTTAGTCCCCTGAATGTTTTGAAACAATTTGAGCTAAAAACACTGAACCGTAATTGAATGAAATGTATTTGATCAATTTGTAAATTTGAATTTGAAATGTATGCAAATCACAACGAAGTATAGTAGTATTCTAGGAGTATTTTAATAGTTCTTTAAACTGAATTGGTCCCTGTGTTTTAAAGTACAAATATATATATTTTTCCTCTTCATATTTTTTCCACACCTATCATAATCTTGACAATAAGCAGATATGATGTTAAAGTAAAAGAAATTGGCATTTTAGGCATGAGGAAGAAAAATGATCAGCAGCACCTCTTCCTGGTCTTGGTTTACTTTCTTACTTCAGGAAAGGAGATCTCTCATCCAGCTCCTCTGTAGTCGTCTCCATGATGGGCTGTTCAGCTGTGTCCATGTCATTTCTAAGTCCGTTATGATGTCCGTGTAGTTTAAGATGAAATCGGGAGTAGAGAGTAAGTATGTGTTGGTCGATAGTTGGTTGTCGTAAGTCGTTATGTAAAGTTTTTTGTTTACGTACCAAGGAGCTCCTGTTATAAGTCTTAAAATTTTGGATCGAAATAACTGTAATTTTTGTAAGTGCGTATTTTTTGCAGAACTGCAAATTTGTGAGGCGTGTGTCCATATGGGTTAGAGTAGGTAAGTTTATGTATTGTGTTTTTTTCTGATTTGAAAAAAGTGAGTACAGTATTTTCAGTCGCTTGTTTGAGGTGTGAGGAAAGTTATGAGATGGGGCTCTGTCGGGCAGAGAAAAATCTGTCGAAAAGGAAAGACTGAAGAATGAGGTAATATGTATTAGGTAGTATAGTTTTGAGTTTAAAGAGAAGTCCCTGGTGCCAGACTTTATCGAATGCCTGGGCAACATCCAGAAACACGCCGGTTGCATATTGTTCATTTGCTGAATGAAATGTACGAAAGCCGAATTGATGGTCAGGAATTACTTTTTGGTCCGTTAGTATGTCAACCAATCTTTTGTATATTAATTTTTTGAATACTTTGGAACATATTGAGGAGACTGATAGGTCGGTAGGATGAAGGATTAAAAATGTCTTTGTCTCCTTTGTGTATCATTTTTATATGTGAGTATTTCCATTGAGGTAGGAATTTAGTTGTCCTTAGCATGCAGTTGTATATTGTTTTAAGGAACACTAGTGCTTTCCTGGGCATTCGCTGGAGCACCTCGGCAGTTATTAAGTCATAACCTGGGGCTTTTCTTTTGGGTAGATGTTTGATTTGCTGTGCAACTTGTGAAGGAGTGAACGAGAGATGTGGTAGTGTCAACGGTAGTGGTAAATCTAGAGTATTTAGTACTAAGGTTTCATGTTCTGTGTTTGTGAAGACAGTAAATGTTGTAAATACAGATGGCAGAGGTTCAGCAAATAATTCAGGTTTTTCCATATCCGACAAAGCCCATGAACCCTCCTCTTTTTGCAGGTGTACTGACACCTCTCGATGTTTTAACAAATTCTTGGTATGCTTCCACAAACTTCCATCTTCAGTCGATAGGCTGGCACGATAGTAATTATGTTTTGATCCGTTAGTTGATTTGTTGTTTACTCACCAAGGAGCTGATGTTAATAATTTTAAATTTTGGATTGAAATAATTGTACAATGTATAAATGCGTGTTTTTTTCGCAGAACCATAAATTTGTGAGGCGTATGTCCATATGGGTTTAAGTGGGTATGTGTTTAGTTTTTGTCTGATTTTCAGTCTTGATTTGGAAAAAAAGTGAGTATAGTATTTTTAGTCACTTGTTCGAAATCTTTCTTTTCATTTTAACATGTGATTCCCAGGTCATCCTTCCGTCGAACATGTGCTTCATCCAAGCGTAAATGTTATATGTTGTGATTTCATATGTTAAAGTACAAATATGAACCTTTTTTAAGATAACACATGGGCTCAACCTTATTATTTTCATTGTTATTTTTTTTGTTCCATTAAACCTAGCAGCTAAATGTTTTATTAATTATATTTTTATAGATAAGACGCTCATGACCTAGATGTTTTACGCCTATGACATCAAAACAACCCACCGACCAACTAATATCGACACTACAAAGTATATTAACTGAACTGTCATTGCCTTAATATCACGTCTTTCATAAGGCGGTGAAGAGTGGGCAATATGGCTTTTCCTAACGCGTCCCTGGATTTATGGGCCATGTGAAAATTCACTATTAAAAGGGAGTGGAATAATTTTTTTTGGCAGTCCTTCACCTCTACATCATTTCTGGAATGTTACAAGACTAACAACCTAGGATAAATCTTCAGCTTATTTCAAAAAGTATATTTTTAAACATTTTTCTATTCATGATATTTACAACTGTATTAATCAATAAAATACATTTCGTAAATTTGATAACAGAAAATATTATAGGTCATATTATGTATTATTCACTGCAGAGATTGGTGAATCTTCTTGTGTTAAAAACATAATATGCTCACCTTTATAATACATTTTTTACACTTAAAATAAGCTAGAAAATGAATACATTTTTTATTTCATTAAAAATTATTTTCAAAAAATTAAGTATGAAAAAAGTAAATTATTTTTATCAAGATATTTTGATACAAGGATTGGGAATCTAAATGATAAAATCTATGAAGATTCTAATCTTTTAGGGGTTTTAATATCTAGAAATCAGGTAATAAATAACCACTGATATCATATGGTTGATAGTATTGAGCAGTTTGGTTTATTTCTCTTAAATGACTGTACCTATTGCGATATACCCATTAATGTACTCACGTTTGTGAGCAGTGATTTACATTAGTATAATATACTTAGTGAAGGCAATTTATGATTGTGTTAGTTTTTTTAATGATTTTTTAAATTATTTATTCATGATATTTACAACCGTATTAATAAATAAAATACATTTAGTAAATTTGATAACAGAAAAAAATAATATGAAATCACTTGTTAAGAAACTACCCACTGGTAGCACTCTAAAAACAAAATGTATTTTGTTTAGGAGATCTCGAGGCTTATTTTCAGATACCTCGGAGGGTTATCAGAAATTGTGGAGGAAGAAATGAGAGGGTTGTGGTAACTAATGAGTTGTGGTAAGTAATGAGGGGTGTGAAGTTTATTATGGAAGGATAGGTACCTGGGTTGTGCCAGATCTGAAATAAAAGAAACATTAAGGTCATTATCGATGGTTTTATTTGTAACAAGTGCTATGTATTGTAAAGACCGCCGGTGGAATAATTAGTTTAAAGGTATAAATAAATAAACATCAGAAGTGCTAACATCTGGCGGTTGGGTACCTGAGGGAGGGTAACAACCCACGAGGACAACCTTTTCTAAGTGTGTTGGCAACTTTTCACACCTTCCACCAGAAATACGTAAATCTGTACCTGCTGCTTTACCTTGGCCTGGGAGAGAGGGCGTGGTCATCCCTTAGGCTAGGAATATTCAGCCAATCAGGAAAAAGACTACCAAAAGAGAGGGGAATGAAGAAAGGTGGGAAATAGAGGAATAGGACTAAGGACTTCTTTTTGGGACTCAGCTGAGGAGACTTCAAGCTGGAAAGGAAGCGAGAAAGACTTGATTAGGAGAAGCGGAGAGAGGAAGAGATGGACTGATAGCTGGGACTCAGGCTAGAAGACAGCCGGAGGGAGCAAGATGAAGACTTGAGGACCAGATCGACGGATCTTCCAGAGAGGTAGCCAGAACAGCTAGAGATAACGACAACACCCCTCACCAGCTAGGTAATAACCCTCATTTAGTTATACAGATGTAAACTTGTGTTGGCAACCATGAATCGTTAATTAATAGAATCAAACATTCTCCTCTAGTATGATTCTCAACTATAATTATGTATATAGGTTTGTTCATTATTTGTATATGTGGTTTGATTATTTAAATTTGTAAATATATTAGTTAGTAAACCATCTTGATGATTTTACATTCTACCTTGCATGCCACCAATTAGATATAGAACAAATAGTAAATTTAAAAACATGATACCTTTAGAAAGGAAATCCAATACAAATTATATGGTGCAATCTAGGATACTACAGTAGGGGGTCTGTGGTATCCAACATTTCAATACAAATATAAGTATGAAATACATTTTAATACAAATAAATTCGATTCCTGGAACCCCTTACTCGCCGTAGAAACGCGTGGCCAGGAACATAGCACAAGGTAGAGAGCATTGAGGATTTTACGAAGGATTTTGGATTGTTAAGATTGAATACGAAATGAATTCGATGGTTTAGTGGAGACCCATAGCTCAACTCTGTAAGTCCAAATAGGCCTTATTATAGTCATGTATATGAGCCTTTTGTAATTAATTGGAAGCTTAGAGCATTTGTCTAGTAAGTGCTAAAGTAATCGAAAACGTCGAGCGGTTTCTTGTCGTTTCAGTCTGGTATGAACGTAATCGTAAACATCATCTTCTTTAATGATGAAAAAACACGGTAAGTATTTAAAAATTTGTGTAAAGAAATGATTGACACTGATACTAATGTACATAACAATTCATATAGGGAATAAGGATATAATTTTATGGTTTCACATAGGAAAAATTAATCTAACAATGGAAAGTGATGGACGTGGGGTTATTGATTTCAATCAAACTTTTTTCGATGATACTAATTAAAGGGCTGAGGGTACTCTCCAAGGCGCCCTAGATGCCGAGAAAAGATTTATATTACATTGTATAAACGTTTTCTGCCTTTATTAGTCTTATATGCGTATATATATATATATATATATATATATATATATATATATATATATATATCTTTTTTTATTTTTAACTGATACAACATTTGTAATTAATAAACTTTAGGGTATGATAAAGAGTAAAAAACAATTCAGTCTAGTTTACTGGACACTGTTCAATCAATAACTTTTTTTTTATTTTACAGAAACAGTTCTTCCACAGAAAAATTTTTAATAATAAAAGTGTGTAATTAATATTACGAAGCGTTGCAAAACCAATATTTAGAGAGATAAGGTTCAATATAGAATTCTGTGTTAAGCCGGAATATTGTCAGAACGAAAATAGACGATGCAGTAATAGTTTTGCAATCTGTCGCAGTGCCCTAATAATGTTTAGAGAACAAATACTGCTTCGAGCAATAAAGTTATATCGCCATTCATAAGTGAAATAATTTTTTTATCTTTTTAGTTTTTTTGATTTAAAATAGATTTTTTATTTATCGTTACAGCCATACAATGATAATAAAAAATTAATGAAAAGAGATTAAGGTGGATTGGCATAACAACTCCAAACAGGAAGGATTTTTAAATTTATTTCTTCTGAGATTTTTTAAAATATGTTCATTCAATTGTTTGGATTACCAATATTTTATATATATATTTATTTAAAAAAAATGTATTTATTAAATAATAATACCATTTGCTACCTCCAAGGTCGTAAATATCAGTGCTAAAGATATCCATTCATAAATAGATTTCAGTGCTGGAGGTATCCATTCATAAATAGATATCAGTGCTAAAGGAATCCATTCATATGTAAATCGGTTTACCCCAATGAGAAATCTTACATTTTACTGCTATCCTTCCTTCCTCATGCATTTGACATATAATATCATATTATCAAGACATTAAAACCTTACACTCACCTCACAGACTAGTTTACCTAACCAAACTAAATTATAAGTGCAAATATTGGAAAATTTGACTCAACTATGATAAATCTAAACAAATTACTTTCTCTCTTAGACATGAAACTTACACTCCGATTTACCTCGACGGTGCACGAATTCCTCCAACAAAGTGCAAAATTTTTAATCCCTTTAGACATACGTTTAACAGATATACCGAGCAGCCAAAACGTCCAACAACGAAAACTACAAGCTTTTCAGTTAAGAATTTTCAGAGCTATAACTAGAAAAAAATCATGTGATGGATCCAAACATTAAGCCTGAAAACATAGCTGAGGTTGTGAAAATGGTTTTCTACGCTTGTGTGTGACACATTTAGGGCCATAGCAACCTCTCGTACTGATTGGGTGGGATTTTGATCAAAATGCCGTTAATATTGCTCGTATCAATTTCATGTGGGCGACCAGACCGTTGAGCATCATTGATGTCAAAGTTTTCTTGAGGAAATTTTGCAAACCAATTTTGACAGGTGTGTTCGGTTAAGTAACGTCGGTATCATTCTTATATACTCTGCACATTTTTCCATGAGTTTCTGCAGCACGCTTAACTTTTTAAAATAATACAACAAACTATGCCGATAATGAATGATATCTTCTTTTTATATTCACAGTGCAATAGCAAACACAATACTAAGCTAGTTTCAACTAGATTTAACAGATATAGTTGTTAACATGTTAAAAATAGGATAAACAATCAGATAAGAAGTTTATCATAGTGATAAGAAAATGAACAGAGAAACCAAAAGGACTTATTTTCCAGCCTAATAGTATTCGGACAATAAAGGTTTTATCCTCCGACAACACCACGACTAAATAAATCATCATTAACTTCAATAAAATCCCCTCCCCTCCCACCCCTCACCTCAATATACCATTAACAGAAGAGCTGGTAGAATAATTCACTTCGGTAGGGGCACGAACTATTATCTCTCCGGCTCCCGAATATCCTGTTTCGTGATTCAATATTTCAAGCGCGCAATCCCCCCATCAAGGATTTATGACTTTTCTAAACGATCTTTACCTAATTCATCAGGCCTAGGGATGGTGGGGGCACCTCCCGTGAAGTCTTTATCCGCGGGGGCGATTTTTCTCGCTTCCGTTTTCATCATCAGAGGAAATTAGGGATTGCTTTTTAGTAGTCGAAGCATTTCAGCTTATATTAGCTGCATCGTTAAAGGACAAAAAAAAAATATTTGGGCGCGATACATCACACTACTTTTACTTAACACCCTATTTTCAATCTACAATACATATAGGGTGATTCGGAAAGAATGGGTCAAACTACAGGAGAGGGTTGAACAGAGGAAATTAATTTTAAAATAATCATATATTCGTATCTAATTTTTAATTGTTTAAATTACAAATAAAAAAACTTTGACAGATGAAGAATATTCCATACAGGAATTATCATTTCGGTTATCGAAGTTTTGTTTTAATAAATATTCGAAAAAAGCACTATTGACTTCTAATAATTTGGATGATAGACTGTCAGATCATTAGATTGTTCACGCTGGTACAATTACTCCAAAGATTTCCAGACCACAGAGAAAGGCTCCATTTCAGAAATGTTCGTTGGTAAAAAAGTTATAGGTCAAACAAATCAAATGTCGTTTTTTAATGTTTTAAATATTCTTGTTGTGTATAGCTTGTTGTTGTGTCTAGTGTACACCTTATTATTTATTTATTTTAATTTTAAAGGGCGAACAACTTCAGTTCTTATCGTGAAATCAAAATTAATTGTTAGGTGAGGAGATCACTCATCCAGGTCCTCTTCAACTTTTTACGGATTTGCTGTAATTTTTCATGCAATTTTTTGTAATGGTTTTGAATTTAAGTTAGTTTTTTTAGCTGATCCAAATATCTGAGATGCATATGTCTAAATATGTTTTAGTAAGTAATTTTATGTGTTCAATTTCTTTGGTTAAACTTTCAAGTTAAGTAACACTTCTTAAATTTTAGCTTTGATCGATTTAAGAAAAATGAATTTAGTAGTCTTTGTCTTTGATTTATTTATTTGTTTTTTAGTGAAATCTTGACCCAATGTCGTTTTATAGGTCAAATGTCTGACGAAGGAACAGATTCTGTAATTAGAATGTGTTTATTGTCAAGAAGAACTTGAAGGCATATTACATGTCGAAGAGTGATTTAATGATTTAGACATATACTGTGATGTATTTTGATTTAGTCAGATCTTCCAGAGTTTAAAATAGTCATGTAATTTGTTAAATACTGTTGTAGGGACAATGATGTTTATGTTGGATTTTTTTTTCTTGATAAAAATTGCTGTGTCGTCTGCATATGTTGTTACATCAGCTGTTTTATATTATGGTACATGACTCTTTTTTAAATCTATCAGTATAAATGATTAGAGAGTTTTAGTAATAATATGTAATAAAATGAAGTACTTTTGGTTTGGTCTTCATGCTTTTGAAAATGAAATTAAGCCTCCGTGCCCCAGTTGTGGTGTTTTGGAAACTATTGAGCATGTCGTAAACTTGCACCGCATTGAAAAATTAAGGGCCAAACTACTGAGGGTAACCAGGCTCTACATCATCATAAATATCGCTAGTAAGTAAAGGGAGTTGATCATTTCAACCTCCAGTAATTAAGAAGAATGGTGAAACAGAACATGTGGTGGAAGTATCGTGCTGGTGCCTAGATACAAGGGATGATAACAATAAAAATATCTGGTGTGTCCACTTACACGACTTTCCTACCTATTTTATATCTTTACATTTGTTCATGAAGAAACAAAAAAGAATTGAACTAGATTTATTTTCCTGAAAATTAATCAAACAAAAGATTTGAGTACGATTTATTTGATAAACTAAAGCAATATAAACCAGCTTCAGGTAGATCAGTGTAAAAATTTCAATACTCATTAATATTGCTGATCAAAAACTTTTTGCTATAGCTTAGTATTGTCAAATAATAATTTCTGTTAAAAGTAGAGGAAATAGTGAAGATTGGGTGATGCGGGCAACAGATTTTCTTACTTTCACTTATTCATCTTTTTTCTCTCATTCACCCCTTCCTGACACAAGGATATGAACTCGTAATCTTTCATTGGAAATCGGATAGCTGTAACTTCTTTATTAGTTGTCCAAAATGAACGATTTTTATATGGCTTTCTAGGGAATTTCATTACCTTTCAAAGGACAGGCTTTTTTTACCTAGCATATGTAGGAAAGTAATAAGTTAAAAAATGTGTAAAAAATAGAATAAGCATCATCGCTAATACTGATTCGATTCCGATGATTTTTTTTTGTTTTGTTGGTAATTTAATTACCTTTCAAAATTTTTATTATAAATTTTACCGTATAATGTATATTTAGGGAGTTAGGCCCCATAACATTTTTCCCTGAATTTTTTTCGTGAATTTAGTCTATATACGAAAATAGAAAGGACAATGATTAGAACATTAGAGGAAAGTTTCATCAAAATAGTTATAGCCGTTTTCGCGCTACAGTCTATAGAAAAATATGTTTTTCATTTATTAAGCTATTAAGCATGGAGCACCGAATTTCTGTCACATGCATCCGTAGTTAAAACCCAACAAAATAAAAAAAGAAGGAACAAAATCAGTTCAGTAGTTTCCGAGAAAATCTTGGTACAGACAGACCAATGGCTAAAAATGTGTTTTTCGGACTCAGGGGGCTGTGAAACGTATAGATCCATCGAAAACCGCATGTCGGAAATTTGACCCGTTGCAATACTTACCTAGTATAGGTAGGAAAGTAATAAAAAGGTTTCTTCTGAGGACCAATTTTGTTGTTCTATTGTTTTTTTATTTATTTATTTTTTTGACTCTACAACAATTTTAATAATTATGAAATTTAAACAACTACTAACAATAGTCAAATAACAAAA
This sequence comes from Nezara viridula, assembly GCA_928085145.1. Lineage (NCBI taxonomy): Eukaryota > Metazoa > Arthropoda > Insecta > Hemiptera > Pentatomidae > Nezara > Nezara viridula. The sequence continues at coordinate 173,113,180 of OV725079.1, read as the reverse complement.
ACTTATTCCAGTTACATTTGAATTCGTTATCCTACTGTTACATATTGTAAGAAGAAATCTGGAAAGACTCCTTCTCCCCCCCCCCCCCCCGCTGGATAATTACCATTCATGGAGACCGTGCCAAGTCGTCAGCACTTCATTTCCTCTCCAGCACTTCCACAACTGCTAACAACTTTTACTTCACTTCTCCGCCTAATGGCTTAGTCTAATAGAAAATTATACCAAATTTATTCAGTATAAGGCCGGGAGTTTATTCCTAATAGCTCTTAGGAATACTTATTCGTTCGATATGACCAACATCGAAAGCTAAGATCGAAGAAATAAATAAGTCAGATCCAATGAAAGCTATGTTTTTAGGTAATTGTTTCTATTTTCTATTGTTCTTTTTCTATTCTCTTTATCGACCTATTTTCTTTTATGATTTAATAAATAAAGGGAAATATGATATTTATATACAAATATTTATTTATTTATTTAATGAAATTTACAACTGTATAAACAATACAACTGTTAAAAATGCAGACATTAGAAATCATGACATGAACAGACTTGAAGATATAAGTCTAGATATAAGATATAAGTGACCAGTGGTAGCACTTCATATTTAATTTTAGGTGAGAAGATCACGAGGCCATCTTCTTTTCAGACGCCTAGAGGGATTATCAGGAATCGATGAAGAAGCTAGGCTGGAAACAACTGGATCTGAATGGGACTGGAGTTTATCATGAAAGGACAGGTATCTGGCTCGGGCTAAATCAGCGGCATAAGGTCTTTATGAATGGCTTTATTTGTGACAAAATATATGGCATTGAGAATTTGACGAAGGATTTTGAATTGTAAGGATTGGATACGATAGGAATTCGATAGTTTGGTAGAACCCCAAAGCTCAACTCCGTAAGTCCATATAGGTCTTATGGTATGTAGATGAGTTTTTGGTAATTAATTGAAAATTTAGAGCTTTGTCTAGTAAATGTTGGAGGAGTCGGAAACATCAAGCAGTTTAAATAAAAATATAAATATTAGTTTGTTCAATACAACCAATCTCCGAAAGTTCTTCACCGATTGTTTCTAAATGTTTATACAACATTGCCATCAAATTCGAAAGTGTTTCTACAGTGGTATACGATACCATCTGGTCTTTGGTTTCGGAATGGATGCCGAAAAACGTGCGTCGCTTTAGAATGTAGCGCCAAGATTACTGTAACGATTTTAATGAAATTCGGCTAAAGTATTTTTAATTGATCAATATAATATACCGCCCAGAAAAAAAAACTGAAAAATTGAGAACACGCTAAAAAAAAAAAAAACAAGAAAAAAAACAACACGCTACGAAAAATTGAGAAATATATTTCGGAATAACTTAAAACGTTCATAATATGTGATCAATGGTATCCATATTTATTTGAAAGCTTCCTGAATACTATAAAAAAAAATATCTTCGAAATTGATAAAAGTTATATTTGAAAAGAAACAAAATGAAACGGCCGGAGAAGCACAGTGGGTTCAAATATTTTTTTTAATTAGAAACAAATACAAATTTAAAAATCAAAGTAATTTTTTTTGGCCTAAAAATTTCATTAATGGAGAAATGAGCGTTTTTTTTAATTTTAAAAATTACAAAAAGAAAGACATCTTAAACATGAATCCATCTATAAACATAAAAGTTATCATTTATTTAGGAGCCACGTAAAGTAAACATAATGCAACAAAATATACCAAAAGTTTTCCCTGACTGAGGAATGTGGTTTCAAATATTTTATGAAAAAAGTAACAAAGGATTCATGGAGATATGCCTATATCTCAAAAAGAATACAAATGTAGTACTGCACTGTTTCCTTTTGTAAGTTCATATACAAGGGAATGTATGAATATATAAGAGTAGAAAAAATTTTGTAAGCATGAAATTGAATTAGGTTTTCCTCAAACATTTCAATGATGACTATGATAGAATTTAGAATCCTGCGCGAACACGAGTAAATCAACTAAATTCAGGAGTATTTTTATATTTATTTAATATTTGATAACTCTCTGGCCTTTTGTTTCGATATGGCGGATGAAAAAGTGTGGCACTACAGAATATAGCGCCGAATCGGTTGTAACGATTTTATTGATACTTGGCAAAAGTTTTCTCCTTGAAACACTTTTAATTTAAATATACAAAATTTTTATTTGACCAGAGGCTGAAAAAAGTAACGATAAATTCACTATTTTGTTTGTTAATAACTAAAAAAATAAACTGTTTTGGGTTCATTAAACCCATGAACTTTTTAAAACTTCCTAAATTTAAACCGTGTAGTTGAAAACGAGAGTAGAAAGTACGAATCTGTTGTTCTATAGTTGGTTGTCGTAATGTAAAGTTTTGTTGATGTACCAGAGAGCTCCTGTTATCAATCGTAAAATTTTGGTTTTCAGTGGGTAAGTGTATGTATTTAGTTTTTGTCGAACTTTCAATTTAGATTCATAAAAAATGAATACAGTATTTACAGAATATTGTTTAAAATCTGTCGTTTCATTTTGACTTGTGGCCCTCAAGTCATCCTTCTGTCGAATATAAGTCCTAGGTAACGTACTGTGTGTCTGAGAAATTCGGTTCTATCCTATATAAAATGGTTGCACGTTTCTTGTCTAACTGTAAATATATATTAATTGTCTAATGTTTTTATTTATAATTAAAGTATTATTGCATTTATTAACTGTTTAAACAATTTATATCTATTGATGATGAAATTTTAATAGCTACTTATGCAGACGATACAACAATTCTCACAAGACATGAACACCATACACAGCCTTCACTAACTCTACAACGTCACTTACTTAAATTACAAGATTGGTTCACACTATGGAAAATTCAACTTAATCATGACTAATCCGAACATACAAAATTTACTCTTCGAAAAACACCTACTCTCCAGTTTATATTGACAACAATCAAATTCCTCAAACGGACACGGTACTTTACATTTGACTCACCTTGAACAGAAGGGTGACATGGGGCCCACATGTTAAAATGAAACGTAAGACACTTAGCAAACGATGCAAATTACTCTAGTCTCTTTTTTCTAAATCTTCAAAACTAAAACTAAAACTAAAACAGAAACTGAATATATATATACTTACTTAAACCCATATGGACGTATTCATCACAAATATACGGCATCGCTAAAAATAGCCACCTACAAAAAATTCAAACCTTCCAATCAAAATTATTGCGACTCATAACAAAAGAACCTTCGTACTTGACTAAAAAAACTCTACATACTGACCTCCACCTTCCAACAGTTGACCAAAATATCTTTTACCAACGATTTTACACTAATTTAAACGGACATAATAAAAGCCTTAAGTTAGAAAGTAACTTATAATTTTTTATTATTATTACTATTTCATTACTCAGCATTTTTTTATGTATCTCTGAGGCTCCTTAGCCCACATTTCTATCCTTCTGTATTATTCTAATTGGATTCGTCCCAGAATAAATAAAATATTATTATTATTAATTAAAAAGACTAATAATAGACATAGCCACAGCTGACACTTCAGAAAATGAGGTGGAGACTAAAAAGGCGTAGGATGAGAGATCTCCTACCTTAAACAACTTAAGGAATTGTGACAAGTTAGGGAAGAGGTACTGCTGAGTACTTTCTTTCCCTATGCATGTCATGTCATTATTTCCTGTATCGCCATCACATTTGCTGATTGTCAACAATAAGTTGACAGGTGGAAATATATTAAAGAAAAAAAAAAATTGGTAATTGATTTAAGTCAGGAAAGCGTAAACCAACGACTTCCTGTCCTACAGTTTCCTTTAACAATACTCCACTTATCCCTGTTGAGCAAATCCGATACCTAGGACTCCACCTGGACAAACGACTAACTTGGAATCCTCATACTAGACTGAAACGACAAGAAACCGCTCGACGTTTCCGATTACTTCAGCACTTACTAGACAAACGCTCTAAACTTCCCATTAATTACAAAAGACTCATATACTTGACTATAATAAGACCTATTTGGACTTACGGAGTTGAGCTATGGGGCTCCACTAAACCATCGAATTCCTCTCGCATCCAATCCTTACAATCCAAAATCCTTCGTAAAATCCTCAATGCTCCTTACTTTGTCACTAATAAAATTATCCATAAAGATCTTAATGTTCCTTATGTTTCAGATCTGGCCCAATCCAAATACCTATCCTTCTATAATAAACTTCAGAATCCTCCCAACCCTCTCGTTTCTAACCTTGCTTCCTCTTCAATTCCTGATAATCCTCCGAGGCGTCTGAAAAGAAGATGGCCCCGTGATCTCCTAATGTAGTCATATCATTAGAGTGCTACCATTGGGTAGTTACTCAGCAAGTGCATTCATGTCATTATATCAATTATGAAAAAATTTACTTGATGTATTTATGTAATACAGTTGTAAATGTCATAAAGAAATAAAAAAAAAAAAGTCAGGAAAGAGGTACTGCTAGATTTTATCCTTTCCTATGTCTGACATGTCAGTTTCATTACTTTATTCAGGCCATTTGCTGATTGTGAACAGAAGGCTGAGTTTTCCCTATGTCATTTCTGGAGGGACTGAAATGACGTAGGTGAAACTCTAAAATATCAAGACATTTTAATTTTTCTCCGAAAAATTAATACGACATTAATAATGAATATCTAATGGAGTAGTCAATAAGACTTGAAAATGGCCCTAGTGATGGTCGAAACGTCGTAATAAAATTTCTAATAAATAAAATGTTGCTGAATAATGGCCAAATATATATAACAAATAAAACCTCAAGACATCAATTCTAGGAATAATGAACACAAGTACTACAGTTCTTTTTTACACCTGTAATTTTTGCAATATGAATTGTAATCCGAGATTTATAAATTTATATAAAATTGAACATTTATTTCTTTATTTTCACAGTTAGTATGAACAGTTGAGGCGTGAGAAGGCTTGAGTGAGGTAAAAATAAATTGATGTCAAGGGGCAGGTAGACTAAACCCGCTATGTAGTTCAGTCTTGCAAGCTCTGTATATTCTGGTGCCGTGCTGTGGCATGGTTTGAGCTACCATCCAGCGCTAGATTCCATCGATGGGTATAAGTCATATCCTTATACCATAACAACTCACGCACAAGAATTAGACAATATTTAACAACGCTCAAAATCGCTAAAATCGAATTATAGGAAGTAAGCTAACTTATATTTTATACATAAGACAACGGAATCACTAATGTTACTTTTCTTCTTTAAACTTTGTTTAAACTATTTAAAGACGAGGGGATAGACTTAAGAGCCAAGTTATTACAACTAATCAACAAAATATGGGTGGAGGAAACGATACCATGGGCTTGGAATCGGGGTCTAATATGCTCTATCCAAAAGAAACACTTCACGTATAAGTGTAGTAATTACAAATTCATTACACTCCTTTCTGCTTGATAAAAGATAATGAACAATATCCTACTAAAAAAAGATTACGAAAATATAATAGGCGATTACTAAGCTGGGTTCAGAAAAGGAAGCAGCAAGCTAGTCCAGATCTTCGTCTAAAAAAATAAGTACTCGAAAAACTATGAAATGTAGCTCAGGGTGTGAACACTTTATCTAGAGATTTCCAACTAGACCAAGATGAAGAATGCATCAATAGATCTACAAGGTTTATAAAATCTATAGTTTTTTTTATAATATCCTTTAATGAGAATTTATCAATTAATATGTTCACTAAAAAATGATGTCAAAATGTAACTATGATGTGTGCTTAAGACCACTCGATCGAAGTGAAAACATCAACGAGACGTAATTAATAATATGAAATATACTTTTTTTTTCTTCTATGTTCACAATGTAATAATATTTACAATATATGCAATTATAATTACATATAAACTATGTTTTGTTAACAATTTTAATGAACATCGTCATGTGGAACAGAAAATCGAATAGAAACACGTAATATATTATTTTTATGGCTATTTTGACATCCAAAAATTGGTTCATGAATTCTCTATGGTATTTAAATTTTGAGATATTTTAGTCCAAATGTTCAAAACATACGTTATTATTGTTTTCAGTTTTTTACAATATATTTTTCTCTTTACGACTCTCCAACTGACAAAATACAGTTTTGAATTTAGCTTATTACAAACAGGATGAAATGCTGAAAATTTACTCTCGCCTAAATTATGCTGGTTCGAATTTTACATTTTTAGATATTAAAATTCCATATATTGCTAGACATAGGCCTCTCAAATTTATGGTTCGCCAAAAAATACGCATTTACAAAAATTACTGTAATTTCAATCCAAAGTTTTACGATTTATAACAGGACCTCCCTGGTATGACAAAAACAAAACTTTACATTAGGTGCTGATACGTATTTAAAAAGATAAAAAATCTAAAGTTCAAAAAAACTCGTTTGGTTATTTAGACTTATTAAAAACTTTCTTTTCTTTTTTTTTTTTACTCTTTTCCCGTTTTGAAATTCTAAATCAGCGGCTCGTAAAGATACAATTTCGGCTATAATAATGGCTCATACAAATATAATGAAATGCTGATTATTTCCATTGCTTTCAGAATGTAGGTCCGATTTTTCGTTTATGGGATATTTTATCCAAACATATAAATTAGTCGACTTGACCCAAATGAGCGTTACATAGCCGAGCATGGTACCTCTATCTCATCCACTACCCATAGTGAAAAGAGCTCTTAAAAAAGATTTTCTTTTTATAATCCCATAGCATGAGCATTTACTAATCATTATGTTCACACTAAAAAAGGTGTCAATTTATAAAAGAAATAATGACATACCTGAACTTGCTACCAAGCAGAGGAATTATCTCCTTTCTGTCGAGGCTTTGTCGATCCATAGACCAATATTATTTCATAATTTCGCTTTACAACTTAATTTTAACGAGAATGCTTTGCCGCCACAGCCAGTGAACTCTATAATTACGGGACATCGCTCCGAACGAGCCATTATTGAGCGAGCGGGTTCATTCGAAGGCTGTATGATCTAAGAGTTAGGAGTCTGGAAGGAGTGGGGGGTGCAAACAGGCAATTAAGAGCAAAGCTTTGGCGAGTCGCTTTCTTACTAATTGCGCCTACCTTAACTTCCAAGTCGTTCCCGATTCCACTTCTAGCTTTTTATTTGACAAAGTTCTTTTCTTATTTTATTTTAATCTTTGTCTTTAAATAGTAACTTTGTTCTAGAGGGTCACTGAAAAGGTTTATAAAAGGAACGAACCTGATTAAGTAGGGTTCAGCATGGATAAAACGTTTTCTTCGTTCTACACGTTTTCTCCCTTACATATATTTTTTTTTTTATTTGAGAAAACTAATACATTATGCCGCATTGGAGAGCATTAATATTAGGGCTACATTAAACATTCACACAATATACATACAAATAATAACTAAAATAGAGATAAAAGAAAAAGAGTAATAGTAAGTAAAATAAGAAAATTAACATACACAAAATATGTAGAGAGAAACTAAATGAAATCTAAATATATAAAACACATTCACACCTATATACAATGTTTACATTCACTCGGGGGACTCTGAGTCATGCCTTGTCCCCCAAATTTGGAAGCCCAGGCAGGACCCCAGGAGATCCCAGTGCTTCTCTCCCAGCCGCGTCACTATTTCCTTACCTATAGGACAGTGCCTTACGTGAAATTACTTTGCAAACATTGTAAGCAAATAGGGTCTTTAGTGGATTGTCTATAGTGCGACCTAACTGCGGCATTATGCATTATACACACACACACACACACACACACACACACACACACACACACACACACACACACATACACACACACACACACACACACACACACACACACACACACAAACTGGTTACTAATAAGAAATATAATTGCCGGAGAAAATAATTAAGCGTTTATTTTAAAAAGAGTCAAAGAGAACTTCTTGAACGGGGAACGGAACTTCATTTATGAAACTTCATATTGTGTCCTATTTTTATTTATAACTGACGGTAGAACTTTAACGGTAGATTATTTTTTTGTTTAATGAATATTTATAGCACACTGACTCATAAAACTAAAAAAAAAAACTGTATTTTTTCTTTCTCCGGAATTTGTTCGATATTAGTTCAACATCCGACATTGAGTCCTTTCAAACGATTCAAATAACAGGGCTTTGTTATGTGGTCGTTGGGATCATGTAGAAGTTTAATCATTATTAATTTGCTGATACGGATATATTTTTGCAGAGTTGTTAACAAGATTTGAATACATTCGTTGTATACTTCGCTTCCGCAAATCAATATTCGATAACTTGCAACTGTTAACTTATGTGTTAAAGCTCTCGTTATGTAGTTATAACACCATTTTCATTTAAATAAATAAATAGGTAAATGTTTTTTTACCAATAATTTATAATGTTGAACGTATTTTTGTGAATATCATATAAAGAATAATAAATAAAAAAACAACAAAAATTCAATTTTACTTTAATGGAAGGGGCCAGTAGTCCTGTTGTTTTTCATTATAACGCCGATGAGGTATTCTTTCTCGTTTCTGTACTCCTGTTTGTCACCGAAAACAGGAAGCACTCATGAGTTTTTCTACTAACTCTTCCAAATACTTTACTATCTTTTTTCTAAATCTTCAAAACCAAAACTAAAACAGAAAGTGAAACACATACATACTTACTTAAACCCTTATGGACGTACTCATCAGAAATATACAGTATCACTAAAAAGACCCACCTACAAAAACTTCAAACGTTCCAATCAAAATTATTGCGACTCATAACAAAAGCACCTTGGTACGGACTAACAAAACTCTACATACTGACCTCCACTTTCCAACAGTTGACCAACATATAACGACCCTATATCAACGATTTTACACAAATTTAAACGGACATAATAACAGAATAATAAGAGCCATGGCCACAGCTGACATGCCTCAGAACATGAGGAAGAGACTAAAACGGCGTTGGATGAAAGATCTCCTTTAAACAACCTAAATAATTGGAACAAGTTAGGGAAGAGGTACTGCTCAGTATTTTCTTTCCCCATGCCTGTCATGTCATTATTTCATGTATCGCCATCACATTTGCTGATTGTCAACAATAAGTTGACAACTTTTTAATTGTGATAAGGAGTTAACTAATCCGTATTCGTTACAGTATGATTTCCTATTTTGTTAATTTTTTTGTGCTTGTCACCAATTTCTTGAATTCAGTTTTTATTTCTAATATTTCAGACTGTTTAATTTTGCATGTTTTAATTAGTGTGTACATATGTTTTAATAAACTTAAATTGAACGTATTTCAGTTATTATTTGTATTATACAATATAAAGTTACAAAAGTATATAAAGTTTAATAAGTAACGCAGTATTATACCAATACTGCGTTACTTATTAAACTTTGATAGCCGGCCCAGAGAAAATTATCAAGCTAGAATGATTGGACATCCATCTTGGATACTGCGGCTATATTTCTGTGGCAACTCATTGGAGGCGCGAAGCCAGGGTTGTTTTGCTTTAGTGTTCTCCCCCTCCCCCCCACACTCCTCCTCTCATAAATGCTATAGACAGAGAATGGTATACATGATTCAGGGGTCCGAGTCCCGCTTGAAATATTAAGATTGAACGGCTCGCGGAGAGATAGCCTCTCCCTGATGGATCTCTCTTCTTTTTCCTCTCTCCGTCTGTTTTTTTTATTTTCCACCGCCGGCAGCCATTCTTTCTAGAAGGGCCTCTAAAATATACACACTTCAGTGTAATGCCATTTATATAGCGGCTCTTGGTAGATTGTATACTGCATTTTGTGATCACCCACAGTTAACTAACTATAAAATAACTGATGCTGTGTGGCCATCATATAAATTTCACATACTATATTTTTGTCTCAGCAGAAATAGATCTTTCCAGGCAAAAGAAGTAAAAGTAAAAATTACAGACCGTAATAAATATTATTTAAAATAATTAATACTACATGTTTTACACAGCCATGTAATGCATCATATTTATGTTTTTTGGCAATTAATCATTTTTTTAATGACTGCATATTTTAATTATTTATTTGATTATAATAAATAATGTATTAACATGAAATATTTTTGTCCGATAAGAGTACCAGAGATAGATAATGAAGCCTATTTAATGATACAAATAATAATACGTATATTTATTGATATTTCATTGTAGAGATTTATTTTCGTTTATTTTTTTTATATAAATAGAGATTTTAATTTTTATATTTCTATAATTCCTACAATTAAATATTAAATAATACGAATTTATGATAACGCCACATGTATATGTAATAATAATTTTGTAATAAAGTTATCAAAGCCCGAATTTCATCAGGCACGTATCTTAACATGCTTACGTGGAAACTTATTCTAAGCCAACGGTCAAGCGTTTGTGAGGACTCAACTCCTTTGGTTCTATATTACGATCCCTTATTTATTATTATTGTAATTTTTTATTCCTTAAGTTAATTATAAACCTCTACTAATATAAGTTTATTGGATATTTTAAAATACGTTTTAGGGGCTAAAGTTATTGAATGGTATTACTACATGTTTTTTTTTTCACTATGTAAACTTTACTAAAATATTTTAAGAGCCTCAAACTCCTTCGGGCCTACTCCCACAAAAATACGATAAATTAGTTTTTGGTGAAATTCCGGGATCTATACTTCCTCTGAGTGAGGAATTGGTTATTTTTCAGAGACTAACCCAGGATATGTCCGCTTGCTTTTTGCTTTAGAACAAAACTTAACACCGAAATATCTAAGATAAGCTCACTTTCCAAGGCCACTGATAGTCTTTATCTTATGTTTTAATGAACATTCGCCACAAATTTAGCAAAAATACTTCAAGATAGTTTACACAACTCCTATTCTAACTCATTTTTTATCAACTTCGATCTATTATATACGGCTAAAACTAATAAACTGAACTAAAATTTAGTTGACTAGTTCAAGAATGGGATTGCCAGCCTGGAATCGACTTGAGTCAAGTACGCAGTTTTACTCCTGGCTCCATAATATAGCTAAAATCAGTTTCAAAATCCTGAGCACCAATTTTTTTTTACTTTTGTATACTTTTATTATATATTTTTTCAAGGATAAAAATAATTAAAGTTTCATATGTATTATATGAAATTAGGTATGTGCATTTCTCGAAGGTGTATATCGGTAAAACTTCCCAAACTGTTCATAGAAGAATTTATCAGCATCGATAAGACAGCAAGAATATTAAGAAAAAACAGCCTAACAGTGCATTAGCTCAACACTATGAAATATTAAAACATGAATTTCATTTTGATAATGTCCGAGTGCTACAGAAAGAGGATAATTGTTCTCAGAGATATATATTTCAAGCTATGGATGTTGCGCAGAAGTTGGATAATACTAGTAATTATAGGATTGACAGTAGAAACTTGAATAACGTTTATTCAGAAACATTGAGACTATAGGTAAGGCTAATAAATGTAGCTCATTTGTTTGTTTTTTTTATGTTCATCTGCGAAGTTAGCTGTTTTTGATGATAACCTTCTTTAGGCGTGCATTTAATTTCCTATTAATCCGATCTTACCTCACAAATAGAACCATTAAACTAAATTTTAACTCTGCTTATTCATCTCTCTTTTCCCAGTCCACTGGTGTTCCTCAAGGGATCATCTTATGTTCCATCCTTTACACAGTATATACAGCTGATATCTCTACATATCCTTCAACCATCCTCACTGCCGTTGCTGCTGACACGTGTGTGTTCTCTGGCAATAATGAACCAACTATTGAATCATGAACCCTGCAGTCACACATTTCAGCCATTGAAAAATGTTGGGGAAAATTGGAGAATCAAAATTAATCCAAACAAATCCCAACAAATTACTTTTACCCTTCACCGTAAACCTACAACATCCTGTCCCACCGTATCCTTTAACAATATTCCACTGATCCCTGTCGAACAGATCCGTTACCTACAATCCTTCCTGAGAAACCCCTTGCCTGGAATCCTCATACCAGACTTAAAAGACAAGAAACTCCGAACAGATTCCGATTACTGCAACAGATACTTGATAAACGCTCTAAACTTCCAATATTCTAAAAAAAACTCTTTTACACTACCATCATCAGGCCCGTTTGGACATACGGTATGGAGCTTTGTGGCTCTGCAAAAACATCAAATTCTTCCCGTATCCAATCCTTAAAATCCAAAATCCTCCGTAAAATCCTAAATGCTTCTTATTATGTAACACATCAAATCATCCATAAAGATCTCAACATTTCTCTTTGGAAGACTTGGCCCGAACTAGATATACCTCTTTTCATTCTCTAGTTCTTTGATCACCCCAATTCTCTAGTTTGTAACCTTTCATCCAACACAATTCCTGACAACCCTCCGAGCCGTCAGAAAAAAAGATGGCCAAGGGACCTCCTAAATTAATTTATTTTTGAAGGGTTACCAATGGGTAGCTTCTTCACAAGTACCTTTATGTAATATGTTCCTATAGCAAATTTACTGGTTGTATATACTTTTACAGTTGTAAATTTCAATAAAAAAGAAAAAAAGTTGTGTATTTATATTTAAAATTTATTTTCTCTCATTATTATAATTGTACCCATTTACTTCGCAACTTTTGAAATCCCGGAACATATTTGTGTATTTCGGTTGGATATTGCATGTTTTTTATCAGTCTTTTTTTATTCTCAGATCAGCTGTTTGATTATAACCTTTCTCAGCTTTGCCTCCTTGCCTTCCTTCCAGTATGCGATTGAGTGTCACGGAGTAATGTTTGATTTACTTCTCTCATCTCTCTCGATGATGCCTTCTAAATTGACGAAACGTTGTTGGGTTATTTATTCTTTGTCTAATTTTTCGAGACATAAGGGTGTTTGGTTTAAATTTTCACAATTATAACCTATCCTTAATAATAACTGTAAATATTTCGATTTTTTTCAGTTTATATTAACTTATACGATTTTATGTATTAATTATTGTGTTTTCCTCTATCACTATTACAAACGTTCATAGCTGAGATAAAATTTCATTCAATTTTAAACTCATTCTATTCAGTAAGGAAAAAAAAATGTCTAAAATACATACTCTTATTCTACGGCAATAAACTATATCATTTAATGATGAGGCATACATATACATATTAAAAAAAAATAATTTCTTTAATACCATAAACGATATTATATTGATATTGAAGTAAAAAAATAAAATGGACGTAATAAATGAGTGGGATCTATCTTGCAAGTTATTGGCCGGGAAACTGGCGGCAGCGAAGGATGGTAATTACTTTAATAGGGCAATTAATCATCATTAGCCTCTCATTAAAAATCCATCATCAAACACAATCGAGAATCATCAAACTTATTAAAGAACTTTTAGAGGGACTCAGCTTTTATTATAGCAGGTTAACTTGGATAATTCCACTAGACCATAATAGCTAAAACTCCCTCAGGGAATCGAGCGTCCATTAATTAAATTAAAAATTAATATCTGATGAAATATTGTTTTTTATACTTTATCTATTTATGGAAAAGATTCGGTTTAAAAAAAATATAAATAATTTAGTCATTTATTTAAATAACGACTTAATTTTAGAAATATATTGAAATCAAATCAAAGCACTACACTTAGACTGATAGAGTATATCCTTTTTTAATTTTTTTTTTATTGAGTATTAAACCATTCAGAAGCTTGGACAATGTTCATAGTGAGATAAGAGTACATTCACACTATACATTTAAATAAATGATAAAATGTATAGATGCAAAATAAGTATTAAATAATATTAAAAAAGTACATACAATAAATAAATATAAAATAACTTTTTTTAAATTTATTCATGATAATAACAACTGTATTAAATAAATACATCTAGTAAATTTATACAAAGAGATATAATGACGTGAAAAAACTTGATGATAAATTACCCAATGGTAGCACTTTAATAATATTTATGTCTATATTAGGAGATAACGGAACTATCTTCTTTCCAGATTACTCAGAGGGTTATCAGGAATTGAGGAGGAAGCAAGGTTAGAAACAAGATGGTTCTAAAGTTCATTATGAAAGGTTTCTGGTTTGTTCCAAATCTGAAACATAAGGAACATTAAGATCATTATGGATGATTTTCTTTGCAACAAAGTAAGGAGAATTGAGGATTTTACGAAGGATTTTCGGTTGTAAGGATTGGATACGATATTAATTCCATGGATTAGTGGAGCCCCATCGCTCAACTCCCTAAGTCCAAACGGACCTTATTATAGTCATGAATATCAGTCTTTTGTAATTAATTGGAAGTTTAGAGCGTTTGTCTAGTAAGTGCTGTAGTAGTTGGAAACGTTGAGCGCTTTCTTGTCGTTTCAGTCTGGTATGAGTATTTATGAGCAAAAGTTAGTCGTTTATCCAGGTGGAGTCCTAGGTAACGGATTTGTTCAAGAGAGATAAGTGGGATATTTTAAGAAAAAACTGTAGGACTGGAAGTCATAGATTATAGGTGGGATTTACTGGCTTTTATTTTAAATTTACAGTTTCGACACCAGTTTTCAAGATTTAGGATGTGTGATTCAAGCGTTTTGGGTGAAATTGATGGGTTGTTATTACCTAATAGGATGTGTCCTCGGTATACATGGTAATGGCAGTTTTGGAATAGGTTAGGATGTCAGTTGTTTAAAGGATAAAACCTAGGATACTACCTTAAGGAATACCGACTGAGAAAAGAGGGATGAATAGGTATTGTTGAGATGTTTTTTAAAGTATCTATGAATAACGTAAGAACAGATAATGATTATGTTTGCAGATGGTAGGAATTTTCGGAGTTCGTACAGCAGTACCGGATTTCCAAACTTTATCAAACGCCTATTCAACGGCAAGAATGACTCTAGTACAGTAGATACAGAGGAGACTACGTCTACCATTTATCACAATTTTTGTCAATTTTTGTGGAATAAGGTCAAGGAAGACGGAATGTTTTGGGTTTTGTTTGGTTACATTTAACTGAACATCGATAATTGTTCGAAGGACTTTGGACTGTAAGGTATGGATGCGTTGGATGTAAAAAAATTTTGTTTTCCTTAGAATAGGTTTAATTATTTAATAAACATAATAATTAGTTAATAATTAGTCCGCTATCCTGGCTTTCTCTTAGACCGAAGACTGACATGGAACCCACATACAAGACCCAAAAGACAAGAACTCAACCGAAGATATGGCCAGCAACTACTGAACAGAAAATCTCAACTTTCAATTGACAAAAAACTACTGATCTACAAGACAATACTGAAACCTATTTGGACCTACGGACTGGAACTGTGGGGGACAGCCAAATTTTCAAACATCATACGCATTCAATCCTTTCAGTCCAAAGTCCTTCGAACAATAGTTGATTCTCCGTTCTATGTTACCAACCAAACCCTACTCCATGACCTTAATATCCCATTTGTCCTAGACCTTATCCCTCGAAAATTTTATAAAATCCACCAAAACCTTACATATCATCCAAATCCATTTGTACTATCCCTCTCTAGCTCTACCCATCCCTACAATCTTCCCCGAAGGTTGAAACGGCAGTTTCAGAGACTTGATCTAAGAATATATTGTAGTTCTGGCTATGGCCAAATTCTCCACTCAAGCCATGTATGTCTGGTTATAGTGTCTCTGCTCAGTCTCCATTGGTAATACCAGTGATGCGGCTGAGTGAAAGACGCTGGGATCTGCTAGAGTTCTGCCTTTCCCTTCACGAGTGTGGGGAATGGCCTGGCTCGGAGATCTTGAGTGAATGAATATTGTATAAAAGAATGCATGTTTTTAAGTATTTATTTTGTTAGATTAGTTTATTTTTGTTTAGTTTAGTATATTTTAGTTTATATACATTTACGTTTAGTATTATATTATTGCTGTTTATTACTTTTATTTATTGTGCATAGTATTATTTAGCTACTCTTTATCACTATTACCTTGTCCTTGAATGTGACAGATTGTAATATATCTGAATAAAGAAATTATATTATAAAAAAAAATAAACAAGTATTTAATGGATTTTATCAAGAACAATAAAAAGATAGTTTCGTTCTAATGTGATGAGCGATTGAACAAAACGTTAAAAGAAAAACACTATATATTTTTTTTCTTTTCCTTTCTACATGGTTTAGTTGCCTTTTAGAAGCGGCTTGGTATTCCATTGTGCTGCCATAAAAACCTCCCACTCCGACCATTTTAGTTTAATGGATACAGCCTCCCTTCAACCTCTATCCAACGCCTCTCCCCCCCTTAATGTTCTATAGGGGCAAAAAAATTTAAATTAAATTGAACTAAAAGGCGAGGTGCTGACTAATGCTGTGTATGGATCGTTGGCAAGGCCATATACTCTAAGTAATGGCCTGTTAACTACTTCCTAATGTCTCATAAGGTTATTATGTTACCTTTAGTTTACAAATTAAAGCATCAAATTAGAAAAAAAATAGGTAAAAGTCCAAATTAAACTCCTTTTTGTTTGTTTATTTATACATGATATTTACAACTGTATTAAAAAATTAAATACATTAAGTAAATTTGATAACAGAAAATAAAAACATGAAATGACTTGTTGAGAAACTACCCACTGGTAGCACTCTAAAAACAAAATGTATTTACAATAATACATCTCGAGGCCATCTTCTTTTCAGACGCCTCGGAGGGTTATCAGGAATAGAAGAGGAAGCAAGGTTAGAGACGAGAGGATTCGGATGGTTCTGAAGTTTATTATGGAAGGATTGGTATCTGGATTGGGTCAAATCGGAAACATAAGGAACATTAAGGTCATTATGGATTATTTTATTGGTGACAAAGTAAGGAGCATTGAGGATTTTCCGAAGGATTTTGGATTGTAAGGATTAGATACGAGAGGAATTCGATGGCCTAGTGGAGCCCCAAAGCTCAACTCCGTAAGTCCAAATAGGTCTTATTGTAGTCATGTATATAAGTCTTTTTCAATTTACTTGAAGCTTAGAGCGTTTGTCTAGTAAGTGTTGGAGTAGTCGGAAACGTCGAGCGGTTTCTTGTTGTTTCAGTCTGGTATGAGGATTCCAAGTTAGACGTTTGTCCAAGTGAAGTACAAGGTATCGGATTTGTTCAACAGTGATAAGTGGGGTATTATTAAAGAATACTGTGGGACATGAGGTCATAGGTTTACGTCGAAGGGTAAAGGTGATTTGATGGGATTTATTAGAATTTATTTTAATCCTCCAGTTTTGACACCATTCTTCAAGGCTTGTGATGTGCGATTGAAGAGTTTGGGATGCAATTGACTGATCTTTGTTAACTGATAGGATACACGTGTCATCGGCATAGGTGGTGATGACAGTGTTGAAATCCGAAAGCCAAATTAAAAAAAACATCCAACGTCGTCCACGGACGGCTTTTCTCAGAGAATGGACCAACTGTTTTGAGATTCGGTATCAATGTCAAATGACGGATAGGACACATGTATCATCGGCATACGTGGTAATAACAGTGCTAGGATGGGTTGGGATGTCAGCTGTATAAACTGTGTAAAGGATAGGACCAAGGATACTACCTTGAGGAACACCAGCGGACTGGGAAAAGAGGGATGAATAAGAATTATTGTGATTGACTTTTCTATTATCTGTTCCTATCTATCAGTTAGATAGGAACGGATAATGAGGAAGTATGTAGGATGTAGGAATTCACGGAGTTTGTAAAGTAGTCCCGGGTGCCAGACTCGATCAAAAGCCTGAATTAAACTCCTAAATTTCTTTTTCAAAATTTATAATTTGTTTTAAAATTTAATTTATCGAAATTGCAGAACGGAGGAAATCGCCAAAAAAAAAAAATTCCCATTAGATATATGGAATTGAACATTGGGCCCACACAAAACCATCGAAGTCCATATTTAATTATTACACTCCTCATTGCTAATAAAACTATCCCTTTAATACGTTTTCACACTTTTTGTAGATTAACTAATATTCGACAGAAGGATGACCTGGGGCCCACACTTCAAAATGAAACGACAGACCTTTAAACAGCGACTGAAAATACTGTACTCACTCTTTTCTAAATCGAAATGTAAAGTTCGACAAAAACTAAATACATACACTTACCTACTCAAACCCATCTGGACATACGCTTCTCAGATTTACGGTTCGGCAAAAAAGACGCACTTACAAAAACTACAGTCATTTCAATCCAAAGTTTTACGACTTATAACAGGAGCTCCCTGGTACGTCAACAAAAAAACTCTACATAACGACTTACGACAACCAACTATCGACCAACACATACGTACTCTCTACTCTCGTGTTCATCTCAAACTACACGGACACACAAACAGATTTATAACTGACATGGCTACGACTGACATGCCCATCAGGAGGAGATTAAAAAGGAGCTGGATGAGAGATCTTCTCACCTAAATAAAAAAAAAGAAATAATGACCAGGAAGAGGTGCTGCTGGGTACTATCCTTCCTCATGCCTTTAATGCCTATCCTCATCATGAGAACACATGTGCTGATTGTCAACACCATGATAGGTGCGGATAAATAATTAAAGAGAAAAAAAACTAGTTAGAGTAAGCCGCTGACTTCCAACGTACAAGGTACCGGACTCGAGTCCGACTGTGTCTGTTACTAATTTATTCAGTAGCATCAGCCGTGGATCAAACCTTGGATTACGAGACCCTTTGGGACAGACACAGCTTCTATAAATTTGAAAATTTTTAGATAAATAATTAATTACAGAAAAAACCTTTTGAGTTGAGCGTTATCTCTGCCTAAATTTTTCCTTGTTCAACCGTTGGTTCTGAAATAGTACTTTCTTGCAAAGGACCAAACCCAAGTTTTTTTTTAGCCCTACTTATAACCCACTAGTTTGGTTCCTTTCAGTACAATCCAGGGTCTGGAGAAGATGGACAGGGGATTCTGTATCATAAAATAATTACGGAAGAAATATAAATGTGTAGTTCTTCACAATTTCTGTCAGACTTTTTTTTTATTATACACTTACTTCGCATTTACTTTACATGTTGAGTGAATATAGTTGTAAATTTTATTTTATAAAATATATGTATATACTTCTGTAATAAATAGTGTGTATGTGAGAGTCTGTTTTGTGAGTGGAAGCGTGAGTATTTGGGCGTGTGCGTGCGTATCAGTTGATAATTATTGCCTCACCTCGGCATTATTGTGAATGTATTTTCAGTCTGCGCCGAAGATAGTTTATACTCGCTTCAACTTTCTTCAAAATTGATAAATTGACATTAATTAGAATACGTTTTTAAAAGGTTTATCGAAATCGTTACAGATATTTTGGTGCCATAGTTTCCAAAAATTTAAATATATGAGGTGATAGACAGATTTGAGTATATGAGACAGACTATTTGGGAATTTCAGAGTACTTTCCATTGTATATTTTAATAAATATACAAATAGTGTCGTTGAAGTTCTCAAAATAGCCAACATAAAATATAAGAATACAAAAGTCGTAATTCTAACTGGTTCCGCTTCCGTATGCAATTCACTCAAAAACATACATCGACAACATATTTCATAGTGCCTAATAAATAATATAATAGAAGAAGTTCATCGCTCAACAAAGAGCAAATTTAAGGATCAATGGGTTGTATGTGGGTTTGTATGGGAATGAACGAGGTGATATGATATCAAAAAGGGGGTTCTGGAATATCGGAAAATGCGAAACTGCCTTTACCGGAAATTTGTAGATGTGAGAAAAAACACTTAATTAGTGAATGGCAGGATAGGTATGACTGGGAGTCAAGTTCGAAAGATAAAGATCATCACTATCCAATCTAACGTCTCTCTACTCCCATGGTTCTCTAACTCTTGTATTAAGTTGAACAGAAAAGAAATAGTCTTACTGACAAGATTAAGAATTAACCATTGTCGAACAAATTGGCTTGACATTAATTAAAGTAAAAAAAAAATGATATATGTTCGACATGTAACTCCATCGAGGTAACCCACATTATTTTAAAATGAAAGAGATATGATAAATACCGGAAGAAATACATATCAAAACAATAGACCTTTCCTCCAAGGGCTGGCTGATCTAGATAGGAATATCATTAAGGCATTATACAAATTTATTGAAGAATCCAAACTAAATTTTTAGAAATAAATAAATAATAATAATGTACATCTATATCTTCATTATACTTTAATATAACAATAGTTTTTTTTTTAAATCTATTTATTGAATAATAATACAATCAGCCACTGCTAGAGGGCTATAAGCATTAGGGCTAAAAGTTCTCATTCATGCAATATATACAAATAATAAAGAAATAAATATAAATATAAGAAGTAAATAAATAATACTGATGAAGAAGGTAAATAAAAATAAAAAATAAAAATGAACAAATAAAATAAAATAAAAACTTCTAAATACAATCATAACTATATACAATATATACATTCCCCCAAGAATCTCCGAGCCAGGCTTTTTCCCCCACACGCGGAAGGCAAAGTAAGACTCCGGAAGATCCCAGTACCACTTTTCCAGCCGCATCACTAGTATTAGAAGCCAGTGGAGACTGAAAGAGGGCACTACAGCCACAGACGCTCAGGACATGAGTGGAGAAGATGGCCATTGCCAGGACTCCAAAGGCATATTTACAAAAGATCTCGAGGCCACTGCCGTTTCAACCTTCGAGGGGGATGGTATGGATGCTCGGAGCTGGATAGGGATTGCGCTAGAGGATTGGGATGATGAATGAGGTTCTGGTGAAAGTTGGAGAATCTGGATGGGATGATGTCATGGACATATGGGATGTTAAGGTCATGGTGTAGGGTCTTGTTCGTGACATAATATGGAGCATTGACTATTGTTCGAAGGACTTTGGACTGGAAGGATTGGATGCGTTTGATATTCGATGATTTAGTTGTCCCCCACAGTTCAAGTCCGTAGGTCCAGATAGGTTTCAGTATGGTCTTGTAGATTAATAATTTGTTTTCTGTTGAGAGATGAGATGTTCTGTTTAGTAGTCTATATAGCTGACCAAATCGTCGGTTAAGCTCTTGTCTTTTAAGTCTCGTATGTGGGTTCCAAGTCAGTCTTTTGTCCAGAAGAAAGCCAAGGTATCGGACTGTGTCTTAGTAGAGAAGAGGAATTGAATTAAAAAGGATTGGCGGACAGGATCTGCGTCGAAGAGTGAAAGTTACATGTTTGCATTTTGATTCAATATAACAATAGTAGCAGTATAGGACTTCAGTGGCAATCTTGGACATAAGAAAAAAAAAAAACTAAAATATTAATTACAACAACAGGGCATGAACTGTAACGGCTTTCATTTAGACTCCATCATATTGTGATATATAAGAAAATAAACTGGCAGACGTCGCATCCTGAATGGCTGGAACGGATGATAATATTGAGATAAAATTCATTGATGATGTTCCTTTAAATGCCAAGCGAAATTCCTTATAGTAACTCTGTAAAATGAGGCATGGAAAATTAACCCTTCCAAACTAGCGCTGGTAAAATCAATAGTGATCATTTTTTTTTTAAACTTATTTATTAAAAAATATTACAATCTGTCTCAAGGAAATTTATAGTAGTGTTTAGAGTTCGCATTCACACTCTATATACAATAAATAAGATAAATAAGAATAAAATTACCTAAAAATTAATAAATAAAAATAACACATACATACCTATATAAAAGTGCTAAAATTAAATATATTATTTATTTATATTTTATGCAATTTGCAACTGCGCGACTGCGCATCTACCAAATTTGTTGTATTTGTACTGTCTTGGTGTGTTTGCTTGATATGTTTTTATTGATATAGTAGGTCTCTTGGCCATTTTCTTCTTAATATGGGTTGATCAGGTAACAGGGAGCAGGAGATAGAAAGAACCAGAGGATTGGAGTGATTTTGGGTTGAAGAATGAAATGTAGTGTATTTGTCGTGGATGTAGGATTTTACTGTTGAGGTGTTTAAGCCGTTATGTATGCCAGTATTTGAAATGTATTAAGGTGCGTTAACAATTTTTCGTAAAATTTTTTATTAAGCTGTTTGTATTTTGTTTATGTGTGTTGGTTTTGCTGAACCCCAAAGTTCTGCTCCATATTGGTCTCAGTAAGGTGTTGTGGATCAGTCGCTTGTTTCGTAAGTTAAGTGAAGATCTGTAGTCCAGAAGATGTAAACGTTGGCTTCATAAATATATTTAAAAAAAAAAGTACGAGCCTAAAATAATCATAATGTGCCGCTTCAGAATCGGTTACTGCAAATTTTCGTACGGTTATCTACTGTCGAAAACCACCTACCTGGGTCTGTGTTCCGTAGGGCTGTTAATTTCATACTCGTGGACCATATATATATTATTCTATCATAAGAAGAACCTTCCCATGCACTATCAATTATCAAAACTATTACAGGATAATGAAAAGATCTGAAAGATTTTTTGAAACCAGCTGAATTTAACCACAGGATATAAAGAAATGTAAACGAGTAAAGGATTGCCAACGATCCTATTGAGTAGATTAGATAAATAGTACATACATACTTTTGTAAACATTTAAGTTATAGTAGAATAAATACTTGTTATATAACATATGACTGGACCATTTTATAGCCTTGTACTACCATTACTGACTCATCTTGTGAAACAGTGTTTGCCTATAGAACCGTAAAATCGTTGACGGTAACCTGTAATAACCACTATCGGACAGACATTATTAACAGTGAGGCCAGACCCTATTCAGGTCCTGGGGTCCATAAAAGAGAGATGGCTCCCGGGGGGAGTTAATAAGGAAACCAGAGCCTATATCCTCAGGGGTTGGGAATTAATTAAGGACGAGGTGTGACATCCCCTGGTAAAGAGAGCACCTTCTGTCTACTCTAATTGGACCCCTCTCCCTTTCGTCTATGAGGTCTGTCTGCGGTGACTGTATTCCCTCTGATAAACTTTTGTTGCATTGACTGTACTAACGATATGTCAGTAGCGAATGAGAATATATGCATACCCAACCATATATACCAATATACATATAGCATAGTATACCCCAGCGGGAACTCACACTTAAAAAAAAAATCTAATTAATATCGACATATTCGAAATGTAAAAGCGACATCTCTGAAACATGTTTACCCGTATAAGCAAGATGGTCTTGATAATCTGAAAAATGTAATATAATATGGAGAAATATAATATAATACTCTATATGAGACAATAATAATAATAAAATACTAGTAGGCCCGTAGAAAAAATGCAAACAGCATATTGCTGTCAAATGCCAAATTAATAAAATAATAAAATAATGCAATGTTTCAAAATATAAGAAATCGATTGTTACTTTATCGTTAATTATAATTGACAAAGGAAACAAAAATTAATTTAAATTTTCATTAATGTTTGGAACCAACATGTTTCAATAAGCTGTATCTTTGATAAAAATTGTCCGATTTCGATGACTTTTTTTCCTTTTTTAGGGAATTTAGTAATCATGGGCATAACCAAGGGAACAGAATTAACGATGATATGGTTTGCCGATCAAAAACACCATCGATAAATAATACAAACTCTTCCTCTCTCGATTATAGAGGTCTCAAGTCGACGAAATGAGACATGTATTCAATGACAGTACTACAATTGACATAAGGTTGTGTATATGGAAACCCTATGCCTTGCATTATCTCGAAAATAGTACGTTTTTGGGCTTAAAAACGCAAGGCCTTGCTATACGCATTAACATCTTCAAAAGCTGATTTGTCCCGTATCAATCTACATACTTACCACCGTTCCAGTATTGATGTCTAACCAAATGTTTGTATCGACTTTATTTATTTTAGATAGAAAAACAAAAGTTGAAAATACGATTCGCTATTCCCCCGTGAAAGGTATCCTATTCATGGTATTTGAGTATGACTGGAGCTTATATTTGGTAAAAACCGATTTCGATCCTTACTGTAATAATGTATGTGGAAATTAGCAAAAAGTAATAAAATGACGAATAGTAATAAATAACACTAATAATAAATACACATATAGGCATAGTATACAATATATTAACATATCAATAGTAAATAACAAATTATACAATAAAATATGATATGTATTCCATATAAATATGTTTTATGCATGAATAATAAATACCATAAACAGAACAAAATAAATAAATAAAGTCTTAGAAAAAAATATTTTGTTCACAGGTTTGTAATGTAATTATTCATTTAAAATAAAGTGCCAATTCATTAATTTAAAATGTCAATTTTGAATAATTGCTAATAATTCACCCTGGTCATGTTAATGGAATAAAGTATAAAGTGATGGCGTAAGGGAGCGTCAATTTGAACATTGTTGGGCATTTACTTGAGTAAATGTCCAGCGGTGACGTCACGAGTGATCACTCTCAGAAGCTTAGCCATGAGTAAATTTGTAAAATTACTCATGAAACATTTTTCCTCCATGAGTAAATCACTCGTGAAAAATGTTATGAGTAAATTACTCATGAAACATTTTAACGCCATGAATGATTTTGAAAAAAAAAAGTTTTTATTTTATTTAATCTAATTATTTTGTCAATTTTTTATCGAAATAATATCGAATTCAATATTATTTTCAATAAAAGCTCCCCCCAAATCATAATGGTCGACACTGATATCGAATAAATCCGAAAGATGAGAACAAAAATTAGATAAAATAAAATAAAAACATTTTTTTTTTTCAAAATTACTCATGGCGTTAAAATGTTTCATGAGTAATTTACTCATGGAGATAACATTTTTCACGAGTGATTTACTCATGGAGGAAAAAATTTTCATGAGTAATTTTCTAATTTACTCATGGCTAAGCTTCTACGAGTGATCACTCCTGACCGATCACCGATGGACATTTACTCGAGTAAATGCCCAACACTGATTTTGACCAGTGGGCCCCAGATCATGCTTCTGTCGGATATTAGTCAAAAGTAACGTACTTTTTTGTGTGAGAAATTTGGTTCTGGCCGATATAAAGTAGTGAACACTTATCTCGTCGAAGTTCAAGTGTAGAGATTTGTTATGATTTAATATAATTTTCCATAGCTATCACCAATTATGTAAATTTAGTAAACAAGTCTCTATATGTCATTATTGCTGATTGGTTCACATTTACTAGTTCTATTTATTTATTGCTGTTGAAAGTTTCAATATATAAATAAAAAATACAATTAAACATTAATTCATAATATCCTCCATCAGTTTCCACTGGTTTCAAATAACAGTGTCGCGGCTGAGAGAGAAGCACTGGGATCTCCTGAAGTACTGCCTTGGCTTCCACGTCGGGGAATAAGGCATGACTCAGAGTCCCCTGGGTGAATGCAAATATTGTACATAGGTGTGAATGTGATTTATTTACTTTAATTTTATCTAGCTTTTATCTATTATTTCATTATTTTTTTTGTACACAGGCATACCAATTTACTTTTTTTTTTTTTTATATATTTCCTTTTCTTTATTATTGATATTAATTGTATGTACATATTGTGTGAATGAATCATGTAGCCTTAATATTAATGCTCTTCAATGTGGCAGAATGTATTAATATTCAATAAAGAAAGTTAAAAAAAAAATTCATAATACAATTTTTCCATAAATATTCAATTGAGTTATAAATAATTTAAACATTGTTAAACTAAAATATATAGTTGTTAAAAATGAAGAACGAAACAATTTTCTCCTTATAAAAGAGTCTAGATGTACTTAGCACCGCGGACGCAGTGTATAGAAGTTTAGACGAAAAGGTGTGGGGTTTGCTCTAAATTAACGGGGACAGGCTGAGCCATTGTCCAAACAAATATTAGTGTTGGTGAAGTTTGGCGGGTGTTTATGAGGGAAGGGCCACAGAGGGGTTAGGGCGCCCCCCCTCCTCTAAGTAGAATAATAGTCCCTTCTTGTTTTTACTCTTGGTTCACCTCTTATGTCCCCCGGCATTTAGCATAATATCCTAAATAACGAAATATATTTTATTTAAATACTTGAAGGTGTGAATTGTATAACTTATAACTGCTACATTTCTATCCGTCTGCTTTTCAAAACTGACTGGATCTACCAAAAACAGAATTTATTTGTATTTAATGTATATGTATGTACAGGGAGAACCGATCTATTTAAAAATATATTAATTATATATTCATTCATTTATTTATTAGTTAAATTTGCCTCTAACAGATAAGCGCATTAGAGTCATTACATCTTCTTAGTAGTTTAGGTACAGGTAGTTATTCATTAATCCACCTAACTATCTCTTATTTTTGATTACCCGTGAGAGTCCGCTTCTTTTGAGGAGAAGTTTCAGTATAGTAACTAAAATGAGCTAGTATTAGTAATCATTTAGTCTTAATTTTTATTAATGAAAACCTAATAATAATAATAATAAAAATGAAATAAAGCTGTACAATTAAACAAGATAAAACAACTGTTTAGATTAGATGGTTAAAATATTTAAGCACCGTACTATATCTTAAAATAATCTCAGTTTGACTTAACTGCAAGATTTGCAAGACTATTACAGGTCTTGCGCAAGACTTGAAGGATCTGGTCTTGGTCTTGGCCTTGCAACAAGTTTTGGCAACAATAATTTTGGGCAAGAATAATCAGCATCCTCAATAATCAGCATTATTTATTTTTGAATAATCAACCTTTGTAAGGAAAAAAAAGTTAATTCTCCTCAAAATTTCAGGTTTAACATTTCTAGATGGCGTTTGATAGAGTCTGGCATCCGGGACTGATGTACAAACTCCGTGAATTCCTACCACCTACATAATTCCTCATTATCCGTTCCTACCTTACTGACAGATACTTCAAAGTCAATCATAACAATGCTTATTCATCTCTTTTTACTTAGTCTGCCGGTGTTCCTCAAGGTAGTATCCTAGGTTCTATCCTTTACACAGTTTATACAGCTGACATCCCAACCCAATCCAACACTGTCATCACCACCTATGCCGATGACACGTGTATCCTATCAGTTAATAACGATCCATCTATTGCATCCCAAACTCTTCAATCACACATCACAAGCCTTGAAAAATGGTGTCAAAACTGGAGGATTAAAATAAATTCCAATAAATCCCATCAAATAACCTTCACTCTTCGTCGTAAACCTATGACTTCCTGTCCTACAGTATCCTTCAATAATAGCCCTCTTATCCCTGTCGAACAAATCCGATACTTAGGACTCCAACTTGACAAACGACTCACTTGGAACCCCCATACCAGACTGAAACGACTAGAAACCGCCCGACGTTTTCGACTACTGCAGCACTTACTAGACAAACGATCTAATCTTTCAATCAATTATAAACGACTCGTATATATGACAATAATAAGACCTATTTGGACTTACGGTCCAAACCATACTTCCACTAAACCATCGAATTCCTCTCGTATCCAATCCTTACAATCCAAAATCCTTCGTAAAATCCTCAACGCTCCTTACTTTGTCATAAATAAAATCATCCATAAAGACCTTAATGTTCCATATGTTTCCGATTTGGCCCAATCCAGATACCTGTCCTTCCATAACAAACTTCAGAACTATCCGAATCCTCTCGTTTCAAACCTTGCTTCCTCCTCGATCCCTGATAACCCTCCGAGGCGTCTGAAAAGAAGATGGCCTTGGGATCTTCTAATATAGAACTTTAATTTGAGTTCTACCAATGGGTAGTTTCTCTTCATGTTGTACATGTCATGTTATCAATTTCACATTTACTTATTGTATTTTATATCTAATACAGTTGTAAATTCCATTAAAATAATAAATAAAAACAAAACATTTTTAGATACGTAAAATCAGAAAACCAAATTGAAAAAAAAACATCGAACGTCGTCCACGGACGGCTTTTCTCAGAGAATGGACCAACTGTTTTGAGATTCGGTATCGGTATCAATGTCAAATGACACACGAGGATGATCCTCATTGCCATCTTCTCTTTCTTTTCAAGATGGCTTCCAAAAAAGGTCTGCCGCTATGTAGCGCCTAACTAATAAACCAATTGTAATGAAATTTAGTCAAAAACTTATTCTTAAATCCTTTTGAATTTATCTATGTAATATGCTTCACCTAAAAGGAGCTGTAAAAGTGTTACAAAGGGGTGGCAAAATTAGATTTTCGAACAACTCGAAAACTATATATTCTTTTGTTATTTTTATAATCTGATGTTTCAGATAAATTAAAAATTCTTAAAATACAAAATAATTTCTTTCGCAACTAGAACGATATTAGTTAATGTGTCACGGTTTTTAAATATTTTTGGTTTATTTTTTTTTGGTTTTTCTGTAATAAACCTTTTAATCGGCCAAGAAAAAAAAGCTAAAGTGTGTTCTTTAGACCATACGTTAGAAGTGAAAACATTAAAAAGGCGAGATTAACAATATGAAATTTAAATTATAAATAATAGCTCATTATAAAGAGAATAAAATGCTGAACAGTCCCATGCATGCAAACCGATTTTTATTTATTGAGATGTCTTAATTATCTTATATTTAATAAAAATCGTTAACATTCGATTTTCAACACTATTTTGTCTCTGTTACTCTTTGACATGATTTCAAGTTAAGACATCTTTGAATAATAGCCCATTACAGAGAGGATGAGATACTGAAAAATTTCCTTGCTAATAGTAAGCAGATCGAATGTTTAGTTTCTGAGTTATTTTAATACATATGTAAAAATTAGACGACTCTAGCCGTAAAAAAGGTGAAAAAAGGGGCCTTAAGAAGTATTCATTTCTAAAAACCGTAACGCCAATTCGAAATTCGAGATTTAAATTTCAAGAAAATTATATAGAGAGTATACATTTATAGGTTACAAAATTTCCAAAAGAAACAACAACAAAAATCTTTGCATTCGAATGATTAGATGCAAATATATGGTGTTCTAAATATTTTTCACATGTTCTGATACATTTTGTTTTTGTTTTTAGACTGTCTTACATGACTTGAGCAATCTAGATTGTTGTCTATATTTCTCAACACATTACTAATGGTAAAAAGAAAATTATTTAGGCTTATATTAGGAATAAACTTTTATTTATTTTCAAAGGAAGGAGATGGTCCGGGGTTGCGGTCATAAAAAGGCTAAATAGTGGTAAAACTATTTTATTGAAAGCCAACGTTTCGACCCGACTTTGCAGGTCTTCATCAGAGCTAGAACGGACAAGATACAAAAAGATAGAGAATTGTGGCAATTACATAATATTTAGACATAACTTATAAACAATGTGAGTAAGCTTATTAGAATTATAAACAGTAAGTACAATAAAATATGGACTAAGTAAGCTGAGTAACAAGATCCTAAAATAAAGTAAATAGATGCTAACAATTGTTGTAGTGTAATATATAACAAATTAAAATGTGAGTATAATTCTACAAAATCTACAGGAGAAAAAATTAGAGACTTACAGGTGTGTTCCTCTAGGAGTTTCACTTAGAACTGGAAAGGCAGCGGTAAGGATTGCAGGTATAGGGGGAGTTAACATGTGTTAGTTATCTAAGTAAACATTGAAAAACCTAGGAATGTACAGTACCTAGGAATTATTTTCCTCTGTATGACAAGGAGTACATATGATATATAATTAATCGGAAGTAATTACCCGTTATAAAATAATGTGTAGCATTTTTCTGTTAAATCTAAACAACAAATTTTGTCAATATTTACATATATTTAAAATCAAGTAAAATAGTCTGAATCTGTTTAAAAAAAGAAGAAAAAAAAGCTAATGGTATTGCTTTAGAAGAAAGAAGTGGAAAATGTTCGTTTCCAGGGAATTTGAGAGGAAAGTTCTTTGTGCAATAATCAAAAAGGATCAAAATAGCAATAAATGGAGGAAAAGGACAAATAAGGAAACTGGTGAGTTTATATCTTTCAATAGAACGGTAAGGATGTTTTGTGGGTGGAACCTGTTCGAATAAACCAAGAGAGGAGTGAAAATCGTGGGACAATTCTAAGGCTGTGTGTGTCATATATCGTTGGAAAACGAAAAAAAAAATCATTAATTCTGTGACAAATTCCCTTTAGAAAATTTAAAAGAACACTATGTAGTATCCAAATCAATGTAACCATATTATTTTATGCTGAATGTAGATCCATCTTCATTAATATTTATAAAAATAAGTGAAAATATAGCATAAGTGAAAAGAAAATTTAAACAATAGCAAAAACAACAAAACTGCTTTTAAATATATAATACTCTTAGATACTTGTTCATCAGTTAGTATCTGCAACGACCATATTACTCAAACAGACATTCGTATGTTCTGATACTTTTATTCATATTCGTTTCTTGGACTAATATTGGACAGCAGGATGGCATGTAAAATATTGGCCGCACATCAATCCAATCCAAAATTTTAAGACTAATAATATCAGCACCCAAAAATTATCAGTTGTTTTAAATAATGATGAAGTTCAATTAAGGTTGGTGATAAATTTTTTTAAGCTAATGATTTAATTTTTTTCTTTTTTTATTTTATTTATTCCATCTGCCACAATCTAGTGTATTGAGCATTATGGCTCTATGTTTACATTCATACATTTTATATACAATTTAAAATAGAATTGAGAAAAAATATATAAAATAAGAAGAAATATAAGTAAAAATATATGCATTAAAATAAAAGAAGAAAAAAACATGTAAAAAAGAAAAAAATTACATTCAAAGAACAGTAAAGAAAGAATAAAAAATACTTGACACATATTTTAATAATTCATTCCTATGTACAATATTCACATTCAGCCTAGAGAATTCTAAACCATGCGTTGCCATTCTCACGTAAAAGGCAAGGCAGCGCTATCTGCCGCATCATTGTTTAAAAGCCTGTGGAGACTGAGTAAGAGCGCTAAATCCACATACACTCAGGACTTGAGTGGAGAAGCTGGCAATTGCCAGAACTCCAATAAAGTATTTATAAAATATCTCGGGGCCATTGACGTTTCAACCTTCGTGGGGGTTATATGGATGGTTGGAGCTGGAAAGGGATTGTGTTAATTGATTAGGAGGATGGCTAAATTGTTGATGAAAGTTTGAGAATTTGGATGGAATTACCTCAAGGACAAAGGGGATGTTGAGATCGCGATGTAAGGTTTTGTTTGTGAAATAGTATGGAGCATTAACTATTAAGAATTTGATAAGTTTGATGTTCGAAGATTTAGTTGTCCCCCACAGTTTGTGTCCATACGCCCAGATGGGTTTTATTGTAGTCTTATAGACTAGTAGTTTGTTCTCAATTGAGAGTAGTGAGTTTCTGTTTAGTACTCTATATAATTGTCCAAATCGTTGGTTTAGCTCATAATGATTTACTAAAAAAAAATTTAGTTTTAAATTTGAGTGATTTTTTCCCCTTTTTCATAATAAGTTTTTATTGAAATAAAGATAATATAGGCGTTGACGATCTCGGGTTTTTTACGTCTATACGCCCTAAATAAAAACAACATCAGCATTAGCATCCTGGAACATAAACATCAAAACTTTAAAAACCGACTTCAAGTAAAAAAAAAACTCTCCATTTCATGTTAAATTACACGTCCACAATAAGCTCATTAACGATATGGCTACAACTGACATGCCTATCAGGAAGCGACAGAAAATGAGCTAGATGAGAGATCTCCTTTTCTGAATTAAGAAAGCAAATAACGACTAGGAAGAGATGCTGCTGGGGACTATTCTTCCTTATGCTTATAATATATTTTTCAGACAGGTGCTGATTGAAATTTGAAAAGGAAAAAAAAAATATAATGAAATACTTAAAAGTATATTTAGAGTTTCCGGGGAAGCACCTCAAGTTTGCAGGTACGGCAGCCAAACGGGCACTCGCGCTCCCAGACCGAGGTACTCCTATCCTGACCCCTCCAGAAATGAGTTTTCTCTCACAAAGGAAATATTGGATAGTTGGCAATGTGGAACGAAAGCCAGTTATTAAAAGTTATTTAAAAAATCAGTAAAACTCTGAATCACCACCGTGGCCAGGCTAAGAATAGGACACACGGACCTAACTCATGTACATCTCATCACTAAGCAGCCACCACCAATTTGTCAGCATTGCAATAGCCTTCTCACAGTCAATCATATGTTTAAAGAATACACTTATTATACTTCAAGCCAAAATTGATTATCTCTAAAACCGGATAGATCAGAAGTATTAAGCAACAACGAATCAAACATAAAAACAGTGATAAAATACATAGGCTATTAAATAAAATATATTTTTTATTTTATTGTTCTGTCTTTTTTCATATTTATTTTAATACATTTCATTTTTTATATGTTTTTAAGTATCTTTTTCATTTATTATTCTATCTATTAATAATTATTAATTCTTCTCTAAAGAGTTTACAAATATAACCGACTCACAGGAGTTGATGACCCTAGGGTTTTACGCCTTAAAGCCTAAATAAACAAACAAGTACGAGATCAGGTGTAAAGGGATTTCAGTAAGTAATTACACTTCACTTAGTAATTATACTAAGTTCTGAAACATAGAAGGAAAAAGAAGAGGAAGGAAGAAACTATTGAAACTTCCATTTATAGGAGTTATGTCTTATATGACAATATTTGATTCAGTAAATAATTTGAAACATGTGATTAAGTTTTCATTGTTAATAAACTAAAGGTACCATCAGATTTCAAAACAACAGATGAATATATCTACAGTCCTATTAAAGACCTGTCACTCAAAATGGAAAAAAGTAATTCCTTTTCAACCTCAAACCCGGATATCTATCGAATAGAAAAATATAACGCGAGCCTCTCTGTGTCTGAATTCATTCTATCTCTGACGTGGATATTCTCATTTCTCCTTTTCTCTATTTTCTCCTCCCTCCCCCCACATCCTCTCTCTCTCTCTCTCTCTCTCTCTCTCTCTCTCTCTCTCTCTCTCTCTCTCTCTCTCTCTCTCTCTCTCTCTCTCTCTCTCTCTTTCTCTCTCTCTTGCTTTCTATCTCATTTTAATGACTGATTTTGAAACGTTCCTGTTTCTTCTTATATATATTCTTTAGATAATTCTATTTCCATTATTCATTAGCCGAATAAATTGGTTTTGTTTGAAAAAAAAAAAGGAAGAAGATGAAGTTATTTCCTTTCCTCATTTCACCCGCTGAGATTAGATTCACCTCATTTCATTGGAACTCTTAGCCATTCAGATTTACTGGTACTCCAGAATTCTCATTCGATTTCTTGTTGCCCGTAGAATATTTTTAAGAGTATCTCGGGGTTCGGATTTCAATCTAGTCGTTATTTAAGCGATATGATAATGTTCTTTTCCCCTCTACACTATTTCCCTCTATATATTAATCTATGAATTTCAAATTAATATTTCTAATATTATAGTACAACTATTTGGCTCGTGCGAATAATTCGTAAACTATATTGGTCAGTGAAAAATATACAATACTAGTTGGCCAGTTCGAATAATTCACATACAATTTTGTTTAGTGAAGAAATATCAAAATAATATGGAAATATTATGTAAGATAATAGATAATAGATTTTATGTATTATGTAAGGAAGGAATTGATATATTTTCCTTGGTCCATTATAATATTCCATTAAACATAATAGACCAAAATATTTGTACAAATTGCTTTGCTAGGGACCTATTTCTAAACGCTGACTGAAAAGATAATTAAAGCAATAAAGACAAAATAATGCCCTGATCATGGGATTTTCTAAATGTTTAAAAAAAATAATTACGTAAGAACAAGCAAATGTCTTTAAGAAATAATGAAGTTGAAATATTAGCCAGGAAAAAAAATTGTAGCAGACTATTCTACTCCTAAATGTAATATCGTTAATGAGGAAGACATTATAAAGTATACCAAAACTAATGGATTGTATTTTTGTTAATATTTGTGCGATTTTTACGACTTTTTTTTTGTTTTGTTGGTAGTTTAATAATCTTATGACTATTTTTCGCATGTGAAGGAGCAGAATTTCTTCAAAATGAGTGGCCAGTTATTGGATATAGAAATAAGTTCATACAAAGTATTTATGAGATAGAGGAAATAAATTTCATTTCCTCAGTCAAATCACATTGGTTGTTTGTTTGTTTGGGTTTATTAAGGACGTAAAACAGTTAGGTCATCAATGGTCGCTTAGGTCCTAGAAGCGCTTCCAGACCCGAAGAGGCCAGCCATAGTTATGGAGGCCCAAATTCCATATGTCAGATGGTAGTTTGTAAATATTGGGGTCACGATGATTTAAAAGAGGATGTGGATAAAGATCCAATTTTTTTAATTTTTTTATTATCATATTTTCAACTGTATTAATATAAATACATCAAGCAAATGTGTACACAGAAACAACGTGAAAACGCTTGTTGAGAAACTACCCACTGGTACCACTCTAATAATATGTCTACAAAAGGAGAGCATTCGGCCATATTCTTTTCAGACGCTTCGGAGGATTATCAGAAATTGAAGAGGAAGCAATTTTAGAAACAAGAGGATTCGGATGGTCATGAAGTTTGTTGTGGAGGATAGGTATCTGGATTGGGCCAAATCGGAAACATATAGAACATTAAGGTCTTATAAATTATAAGATCTAATTTTAAAAATGTAAATTGAAAAGATTGTAGTTTTTGTAAATGAGTAGTTTTTGCTGAACGGTAAATCTATGGTGGTGTATGTTCAAATAGGTTCGAGCATGTAAGTGTATGTATTTATTTTTTGGCTGATTTTTAACTTTGATTTGGAAATAAAGCAAGTATAGTATTTTCGGTCGCTTGATCAGTCTTTCATTTCATTTTGACATGTGGTCCCCAGGTCATTCTTCTGTCGAATATTAGAACGAGGAAACGTACAATGTTCGTCTGAGGAATTTGGTTGTCGCCGAGATAAACTGGTGGTCACGTGTTTCATCGAAATGTAAATGTTATTTTTTGTGATTTGTCATGATTTTATCTAATTTCACGAAGTGAATACCAATTTTAGTGAGGCTAGTTTGGGATTATAATGCTTTGTTAAAATTGTATCGTCAGCGTAAGTAGCATTCAATGTTTCGGAGGTTGTATGTATGTCATGGTTATAGACAATGTATAGTAAAGGAGCCAATATTGATCCTTGATGTACCTCTGCTGACACTGGTCGGCAAAAGTTATATTAAAATCACTTATTTTCGATTCGGTAAAATTATTTGCAATAATTTTAATTATAGCAAATGTTATGATAATAATAATTATATTATATAATATTTATTAAAAAAAAGAGAAATGATATCAGACCACAAAGCCCCAGCCACAAAGTCCATGAAGGCATAAAGAAAAAGAGAATGGGAAGTACTGCTTATCAGTAGAGCATAAATTGCGGGCAACCATCCCTCCTCTCTCTCTCCCCCCCTCTCTTTAAAATAATCAACAAAGGCCCCGTTTTAATTAAACTTTTCAACCGCAACTATTCAACAAACGCGTAGCAACATTTCCGAGCCGTTGTATTGTTGATTGCCTGCTAATAACCCGGCCGTCTACCTCGTCTCGTTCTTCCCTTATCTTCTGCTCTGTGGAGGCCTTGAGCAGATGAAAATAGCACCAATGTCTTCCATACCTTTTGTTTCCTTGAAATGATCTTGAGATTTTTATCAGCGTATTTATTATTTGATTATTCCTTTCTAAAATTAAGAGTTATCTTAATTAACCTGCAAAATAATTATTAGATATAAGGAAACGTTTCTATTCCAGACGGTATATAGTTGTATGAAAAAATCTTTATGGGAACAAAATTAAATAAAAGACAAACAATATGTAATAGATAGAGTCGATGATTGATTTAAACAAATTTGCTCTGAATAGATTGATACCTGAAACCTGTTCATGCGACTAATCTTTCGTAATAGAACTTAAATTTGTTTATTTAGATATATTACATATATTGTTACATTATTAGATATATTACATATAGATATATATTACATTCTGTCACAATCAAGGACATTTATAATAGTGTTCAGAGAGCACACTCACACTCTATTTACAATAAATAAAAATAAATAATAGAGAAACTAATAATAATAAAAATCCATCTATATAAACAAAAGAACTAACCTAATCAAAATAACAACTAAAACACATGCATACTATACAATATTACAGAATCTATTAACTCAGAAAAACTCCGAGCCAAGCCTTTCACCCAACTCGTGTAAGGAAAGCAGGATTCTAGGAGATCCCAGAGCCTCGCACTGAGCCGCATTACTGGTATTAAGAATCAGTAGAGGCAAACGAAAAATCACAATTTAAATTAATCTATGTTTTCCATAAATTTTCAATAATTATTATAGTCGAATTTTGACTACTTCTTTACATAAAATATTGATATTAAAAATTTACCTCTTCATATCTCAGGCATATTCGGTATCTTGGATTCTTATTAGACAAAATATTAACATGGAACTCCCATAATAGACTTAAAAGACAAAAATTTAACCGATGATTTGGCCAATTATATAGACTTCTTAACAGAAACTGCAATATCTCAATCGCAAACAAATTATTAGTATACAAGTTCGTACTAAAACCTATCTGGACCTACAGGCTTAAATTGTGGGGGACAGCTAAATTTTCGAACACCTAACGTAACCAATATAAAATCCTTCGTACATTAGTAAATGCTCTTTATCATGTTACAAACAAAACTCTACATCATGACCTTAACACCCCTTATGTCCTTGACGTTATTCCGTTTCGAGTTTCAAATTTTCATTAAAACAATCCTTATCCAGCTCCAGTCATCCTTACAATCGTCCTCTAAGTTTGAAACTGCAGTGGCATCGACATCTTTTGTAAATACATCAATGGAGTCCTGGCAAGGGCTAGCTTATCCACTCAAGTCATAAGCATATGTGACTTTAGAGCCCTGTCTTAGTCTACACTGGATTCCCACCCCAGTGATGCGGCGGAGAGAGAAGCGCTGGGATCTCTTAAAGTCTTGACTTCTCCTCCAAAAGGGGAAAAAAAAAACAGTAAAGGGACTGTGAATGTTATAAATAAGCATGAATGTGTTTCTATGAATTTTTATGCTTATTTAATGTTGTTTTAAGTTTCATTTCTATTGTTTTATTAACTTTCCTTTTTCTTTTCTTTTGTTATAATTTTTATATTTGTTTTATCATAGTGTATGGTATGAATGAATCTGACACAGCTCTAATAACTAACTCTAACCCCATCATTGAGGCTTAATGTATTATTTATCAATAAAATAAAATTTTAGAAAGATCTTTAATACAATATATATATATATATATATATATATATATATATATATATATATATATATATATATATATATATATATATATATATATATATATTGAAATTAGGCATTGATAAGATGCATATTCGGTATAGAGACAGGAAAGGAGGTCGTGAATACCATATCTCTCCTACTAAATCCTCTTCTCTTTCCCCTCCTTTTCCAGGATTTTCCCTTTTGTTATTTGAAAGTTGTCAGGGCGAGAAATTGGTCGTATGGACGTCCTGGGACTTATGTGTCTCCGAGTTGTTTGACACCTTATGTAAGATATGTAGCCCGTCGGTGGAGAAATATATAGCTCAACCCTCTATTAATTTTATCTCCTTCTTCCTTCTTTTCGCTTTTTTATTCTCCTCTCCCTTTCTATATTCCCGATATATTTTCAGTCAGTAATATATTACACGATACAGTCCCTGTTGGCTATATAGATGAGTAAGTGTTCGGTTATGTTTTTTTTTTTTTTTTTTGCTTTAATACTGTTTTTACATCTCTATTTGTGTGATTTACATCATACAATATAATATTGTTCCTTATTTTTTTTGTTATTCTGTCTCTTACGAATCTTAAACAAATTACGTTGCCATCGATGACAAGAAAATGGCATTTTAAGCAAGGAGTAGCGTACTACATGTAGCACCTTTTTCTGATTTACTTTACAGAAGATCTCTCATTAAGCTTCTTTTCACTGGACTTCTGATGGTCTGTTGTGGCCATATCGTTTATAAGCGTATTGTGGTCGTGTAGTTTAACACAAAATGGAGAGTAAAGTGTACGCATGAGTTGGTCGATAGTTGGTAATTTGAAGTGGGTGTGTAAAGTTTTGTTGTTTACGTTCCAGGACGATAATGTTTATGTTGTTGCTGTTTTTATTTATGCAGTAGAGATGTAAAAAAATATATGTTTAAGGCGATCATCAACCCCAAAGAATTTTTATTTTAATAATAAATTATTAAGAAAGAGTGAAAAAAAATCACTCAAATTTAAAACAAAATTTTTTTAGTGAATCATTATGAGCTAAACCGACGATTTGACAGGTAGATAGAATACTGAACAGAAACTAACATCTCTCAATTGGGAACAAACTACTAGTCTATAAGACCAAACTAAAATCCATCTGGGCATATGGACTTGAACTTTAGGGGACAACCTAAATCTTCGAACATCAAACATATCCAAATCTTAATAGCTAATGATCCGTACTATGTCACAAACAAAACCTTACATCATGATCTCAATATACACGGATGTTCATAATGAAATCGGTAATAAAGAGTACGTGAGTGTTGGTTTAGAATTTTATTGAGAAAAAAAACGTGTTTTTCTTAAAAATTCCTTTAAAATATCATAACATCACCATCGCGTCAAAATATTAATACATCGTTGAACTGCATTTGTGCTAGATTATTTCCACTCAATTACAAAAACTTCAGTGAAATTCAATTGTGAGCAGAACTTATGTTTTTAATAAGTAAAATTGTGCAGACTTATACATAAACCTTTTACAAAAATATATAATTACCAGTTAATTAACAGAATAAATTATCAATTCATATGTATAAAGGTTTTGTTATGGGTCTTTGAGGGTGTTTTTAATGCGAGGGAGCTCAGCCAGCTGTTTGATTGGATTTGGGTATTTTCTCTGGACCAACAGGCCCATATCTCCTTACAAAGGAAAATCCAATAAATTATCAGATAAATATTTCAATAGAGCTTGAAATAAAAATGTAATCCTGTATTTATGCTCTCTGGTCCAGTTAATGGATAAGCTATTTATGTTGTTTTTGCCTCCGGAAAAGGATATCATTTGGAAATAACCTCGTTAAATGTATTTTAACATTTAAATGTATAAGTATTTCAGGTAAAATAAATATTGCAAAATCATTCTCGGTAGATTCACAAAAAACACACATTAACAAAATTTTTTTTTTTTTTATTATTTCTTCTTGCAAAATGAAAAAAAAATTGCATATTAACAGGCTTATGAATGATATAACTGCTGTTGAAAATATCACTAACAGTCGAAAAAAGAAGCTGGATGAGAAAACACCTTTTCTGAATAAAAGGATTATGAGATGACCGAGAAGAAGTACAGCTGGGTATAATTCCTCATGATAGTTTTTATCAGGGCATTTGCTAATCCCTACTCTAATTTGAGAGTAAGTACAAATAAAGGACTGGAAATTAAAAAAAATAAGTAGGTGTATTAAAAAATATTTTACCTAAATTTGAACATGAAAATAAGATAAACTCAATAAAATCGTCCGAATCAATAATTTTGCTGTTATTTCAATGAAGCTGAATATGAATATGATTAATATAAATAAATGACTTTTGAATAAGGAAACAAATCCTTACAATCCAAAATCCTTCGGAAAATCCTCAATGCTCCTTACTTTGTCACCAATAAAATACTTCATAATGACCTTAATGTTCCTTATGTTTCCGATTTGGCCCAAGATACCAATCCTTCCATAATAAACTTGAGAACCATCCGAATCCTCTCGTCTCTAACCTTGCTTCCTCTTCTATTCCTGATAACCCTCCGAGGCGTCTGAATAGAAGATGGCCTCGAGATCTCTTATTGTAAATACATTTTGTTTTTAGAGTTCTACCAGTGGGTAGTTCCTCAACAAGTCATTTCATGTTTTTATTTTCTGCTATCAAATTTACTTAATGTATTTAATTTTTTAATACAGTTGTAAATATCATGAATAAATAAAAAAATAAATAAATAAAATAAGGAAACAAAGCACACTGACTTACACATTCTTGCGATTCATTAACACGTACATCTTTGCCATAAACAATTTCATGATCAAACTACTTGAATACCAAAATGTAGATATATTAACCACATTTAGTATTTCCGAGAACACAAGGAAACAAAAACACAAATGGATGCTCAGTCTGTTAATGTATTTTTGAAAGTAAATTCTGGACGCCAGAAGAGGTATGGTTATTTGAGGTCTTGAGAAATTTCCAGGCACTTAAGTTGGTATTAATTTTTTTTTCTCGAAATTATATAAATTCATTACCTGAATTGATAAAGCTTCTAAAATGTTCTGAGCTCGCTCACCTGAAACAAATGGTTAAAACTTATTAAATTAAAATAAATGTATATTAAATAATATAATAAAGGAATTGTTGTAAATATTATAAAGATTGGTATAAAGGTAAATTAGAAAAAGAAAAGAAAATATTAAGGAAGAAAAACGAAGATGTTTTTATATTTCATATTATTAATCCCGCCTTGTTGATGTTTTCACTTCTATCGTGAGGTGCATGACATAATCTTTTTGATTTGTCTTTTGTAGAGTATAATTTATTTCATGACATTTTTTTTTCATTTGTTAATATTTTATATATTTATTAATTTATATTATATTTTACCTATGTGCTGCTGACTGTACGAAACCCCGGCCATGAAATTTCACTTATATTTTATAATTTTATTTTTTTTCATTTTTATACTCTAATGGTCAAACTAATCTTCATGAAATACCAACAGTCTTTTATTTGTAATGATGTAGAGATGGTTGACCGTTGATATAATATGAGAAGTAGTTGATCGGGGGATGCGGTCACTAATACTAAATTAAACAAGTAGAATTATTTAATTTTTGCCAACGTTTCGACCCATTTTGCAGGTCTTCATCAGGGCTACAAAAGATACAAAACATGGTGAAAATAAAATAAATGAATATAAGTAGATATAAAATAAGAATATGTTGTCTGATATAGAAATAAAATAGATGATATCAGAGATATAGTGGGTGACAATGTAGTTAAAATATCAAGTATTGTATGTAGAAGATAGAAACAAAAATGGAAAATATGTATGAATGAAAATAGAAAATAAAAGAGAATATAGCATGTAAGTTAAAAGTAAACAGATTGCGATAAAAGATAAGGAATGAGTGTATAACCTAGTGTCCTCTCTCATTTTCCCCCACT
This sequence comes from Nezara viridula, assembly GCA_928085145.1. Lineage (NCBI taxonomy): Eukaryota > Metazoa > Arthropoda > Insecta > Hemiptera > Pentatomidae > Nezara > Nezara viridula. The sequence continues at coordinate 173,071,985 of OV725079.1, read as the reverse complement.
TTGACTATAGCTGTGTGGTGTATGATGGCCTCTCTGTGAAGCTCCGTGATAGACTGAAAAGACTAATGAACAGCTGCGTAAGATTCGTGATCGGGGCCCCCAAGATACTCCCATGTTTCTCAACACTACACTGAGTTAAAGTGGCTTTTCCCCTCCTTCCGAAGACAATATTTCCTAGGTACGTTCCTCTATCAAATCATCAACAACCATCGCCCTTCTTACGCCTACAACCTTCTCCAGTTCAAATCCTCAGTCCATTCCCTGTCCACAAGATCTCGACCTTCTAACCTTTACATGCCTTCTCACAGATCTTCCTCATTCTAAAATTCCTTTATTGTTCGCTCTGTCAATTTCTGGAATTCCCTCCCTATCAAAATTCGACATTCCCCATCCATATCCACATTCAAAACCCTCCTATTCCAATTCCTATCCCAAAAACAGTTAGATAGTTGCTAACCATTAGAGGTGATTTTAATAGAGAATTTGATACATTTTTATTTTTTAATTCTTTATTTTTTCCGTCAAAGTGTATACTGGTCTATAAGTGCAAATAGCTTTAAGTGTCTTGTCATAGTATTAATGGTTTTGTATATAGTTTAGTTTGTTTTGTATATAGATTTTTTTTTTTAAATTATTTCTTTTTTTCGATTGATTTTATTTTGGCCAGATGTAATATTTTAATTTTCTTCTATTTTGTTATTCTCAAGGGAGTGCCCCAGAATAAAGTTATTTTTCTTTTTTTCTATAACAAACTAATAAAGATTACATTTGTAATTGGTAATTGGTTGACTGTCGTGGATAATGAAGAGAAGAATAGTTGGGGTGCTCAGTCAAAAAGGAAGGCAAAAAATAAATTATAATATTTATTTTTTACATATGCCGACGTTTCGACCTGAAGTTCAGGCCTTCATCAGGGCTAAGAAAATAACCAGATAACAAGGTATGAGAAACATAAGTAATGATGGTAAAAAAGATAATAAAAAATGAGAAAAAAAAAATTAGAAAAATAAAATAGATAGATATAAAGTAAAATGAAATTGTTAGAATAATGACTAAGAACTAAGAGATAAATAATAAAAACTGTTACATAGTGTGGAATGATGAAGTAGGCATAATCAAAAAAGGGGTGACAAAAGTGTTACATTGGGAATCTTAGAATAAAATGTAAAAACATAAAAAAGAAATATAAAGTTATATAAGAAATGAAAATAAAATAAATAGTAAAATTAAAACATTGAAAATGGAGTAGTTAGATAGAAAATTGAGATCTATCTAAATCTATCTAACTTTATATGTATCTATTTTATTTTTCTAATAATTTTTTTTTATTTTTTATTTTATTTTCTCATTTTTTATTATCTTTTTTACCATCATTACTTATGTTTCTCATACCTTGTTATCTGGTTATTTTCTTAGCCCTGATGAAGGCCTGAACTTCAGGTCGAAACGTCGGCATATGTAAAAAATAAATATTATAATTTATTTTTTGCCTTCCTTTTTGACTGAGCACCCCAACTATTCTTCTCTTCAAGATTACATTTGATAAATGTAGGTTAACATATAAAGAAAAGTCTTTTATTTATCTTTTCTTTAAGGGTTTAAGTTAAAATATTCACTGCACCAATATTACCGCTATATATTTGATAAAAAATGACATTGAAAAAAAAAAAGTATCTATAACATAATTTAAGATAAAAAACGTTTAAGCTGAAGTTGAAACGCTTAATATTAAAACACAGATATTTGCGGCTGGCTTTTCTAGATTAAATTTTAGAGAGCGTTTTCACGCCATTGACGAAACTACTGGTATTTTACGCTCGAAAAGTTTTCTCCCCAAGGATATAATTCCCCGGGAAGTTCCAACAAGCCCAGAGCCACGAGAGCTGACAAAATTAATACCAATTATCTCATTTCGTCCGAAGAACAACCCGTTGGTGAAATGTACGATTTATAATTGGAAAGGATGATTGGTTAAATATGTAATTGCTTATTGCTAAAAAAAAACATTAAACATACGTAAAAAATAAAACCTGGAAAACATAATTATATAAAGATTTAAAAAAAAAATCTGGTCCGCGCATCACACAACTTTCACTTACCGCTCTACTTAGAAATTATTTTCTGTTAATGCTGGGATATTATAAAATTTTTTGAAGTGCATTTTAAACTGAGCTAAAGCTTAAAGCTTACAGATAACAAGTCATTAAGACCATTATAACTATAAAATGTCTATTTAATATATCGACGGTAGACAAATAAAAATCTAGTCACTCCATCTGCTTTTATAAACCACACAACTTTCTTTGCTTTCATAAACCACAGCATGACTAACTCAAAATTCAACATTTTTGAGTAATGTCAATTTAGTGGTATTTTTAGTTGAAAGAGTTATCTAGGCAAACAGTGAGTAAGTTGATTCCGGAGGTGGTGATTGCAGTGTTGAAATATAAAATTGAGAATAAAGGTATGAATTTAGGTACTTATTTCTTATGAAAGATGTTCTCAGGTAAGATACTTTATTAAAGATCTGTAGAAAAAAAGTTTTTTTAGTCTCAACAATTAAAAATGTATATCTTAAATATATATAAATTTTCGCCTCTTCAGGAAACAAACTAGAGACCACATCTTTCCTCCTAATTGTCCGATTTAAACGCATTTTTTTTTTTTTTTTTTTAGAAAATTTCATAGATAAATTTAAAGGGTGTCGAGAAAATGACTTTAGCGAAGTTTCATTGAAATCGGTACATTCGTTTATGCGCTACAATCTATAGCAACGCAGATTTTTCTGCATTTTTTTTTTCTCCTTTACTAACTTATCAAATTCTTTCAAAAGTTATATGTAGCATTTTTTCGTAACTCTGAATAACGCAAAATGATTAACTTTTTAAAATAAACCATATTAAGGGTACTTTAAAGGAAGACATACATGAACATTGGGCATTTAAGCTTCGTAAAGTGACATCAACGGGGATAAGACCTAAATGATATTAAAGACCAGTTAATTATACAATGTTACACGGAGTTTAATCAAAATCGTTATTTAGGTATAATTATTATTATAAATAAGAAATAAAGGAAATTAACATAAATTATAACAACTCTTTGAAGTATCTACAAGAATGCTTGCAATTTTTCTGGGGCGGAACTACTTAGCTTACGAATGTTGTTTCTAAAATTAAAAATTAAAATATACAAACTCATTATTCTTCTCACAGTTCTTGTTTGTTTCGATGTCTAGGCGCAAAACATCCAGATCATCATCGTCCAATCAACTAAATAACACTTCTTTTATACTGTTTGGATGCTTGGTACAAAAAATAAAAATAAAAAAGGGATAAAATAAAATAAATAAAAGGATCGATAGAATAACATAAATAAATAAAGATAATAATAGACACTTATAGATTATAAGATAGAATAGATAAATAAATAAACTTAAAAAAAATAGCAATAAAATCAATAAATGAATTGAAATTAATAAACAAATGAACTTTAAAAAAATAAAATAAACATATAAAAAAATAATAAAGCTGCAAAGGATCATTAGTTATAAACTTGTCATATTTTTTTAAAGTCTTTCATTATCTAGGAACTTGATAACTTTAGTAACTATTTCTTCTTGATTTCCCAGGGATGCTGATATATTCTGGGGTATTCCGAGATCTTTTAACCTTGCGGTGTAAAAAGAGCACTGTTGCAAAACATGTTTTATAGTTAATTACTGTTCACACTTTTGACATCTGGGGATAAGATGTATTGTTATGAGGTGGAGGTGTGTCAGTCTAGTATGTCCGATCCTCAGCCGCGTGAGGACGACCTCTTCTCTACGACTGCTGCGTCTGGAGCTGGTGCACGGTTGCACCTCTTTCTTTATTGTTTTCAATTTGCTAGATGCGCTGTTGTCCCACCGTCTTTGCCATTCTTGGAATATGGCTTCTCTCAGAGGTTGTGCAAGTTCAGATGGTGTCAAAAAAGCTTTACCGCGGCCTGGTAAGAGCTTCTTTTGCTGCTCTATCAGCCATTTTGTTTCCTTTAATGCCTGTATGACCTGGCGACCAGATAAAATGTGGCATTGTTTCAACTCCATGAAGCATTTTTATAAGGTTTAAAATTCAGTGTATCCCTGGATGGCCTGAATACATGTTATTCATGACTTTCAGAGTGCTTAGGGAATCCGATACCACAACCACATTTGCAACTGGCTTCTTCATGACGTATCGGAGACTCATTGCAACGCCGTTAATACAGTTCTTAATCGTTATGTTTATTTTTAGTTAAGAATGCCTTTTCAAGAAACAAACCAGAGATTGGATTTGATGCAATTCAGAAGATAAATCAATAGCTGGCAAGTATGTCACACCTTCAAAGGACTACGCCGGAATTAATGTGCCTATACAAATACCTATGTATGTTTATATAATAGAGACAACTATTAAAAACATTAAATGGCGTTAATAAAGTCCTTAATGGAAAGGTGGTCGCTTACATAATGAAAAAAGAAGATCTACCTAAATATTGTACCAATTGTCATATATAACCTCTTTATTTTGATTCGTTGGGAGAGGAGGTCAAATATTGTTGTCTGCTATATTTTTTTCTGGATTTTTATTATCAAATTATCTTATAGTTTAGGTGGAAAGCAAATTGGGCTTTGTGAGTTTTTAGAACCTCATTAAATAAACCGAGTAAACCGAACTCCTTTTTAATTAATTTAAAACGCCTCGTTTCAGACATTTTTTTTTATAAATAAAATGTCATAGGTCACGATAATTTGAAGTCATTATTGAAATTTTAAACAAATAATAATAATTTAGTTCAATATATCTGAAGATTTTTAATTTTTTTTTTTAAACAACTACTTTCTTTACAATAACAGTCTCTAGTTCTGTTCATTTTGTATCTGTTGAAAGTATTATTTAATACTCTAATTTGATTTCTCCTAGTCATTATGTTTCCTATTTAATCTCTGGAGTGGTACCAAGAGTTTTTCGAAAAAGTAAAACTATTTGCTCCGATATCCATTAGAGGGAGTTCTTTCGTCGACGAGGCAGCGGCCGCAGAACCGAGTGGCAAAAAACCTCGCTGTCATTAATTTCCTGGCCGAGAACGATAATTGATTCGGAACAAATCATTGAACATTTGAACCTCTCCCCCCCCAACCTCACCCCCCCTACCGACACTCGTCCTAACAAATGATTGCAAGCCCCCCGAAACGATACCTCTCTAATGGTCTCCCGAATAGAATTGATAAAAATCTCTTCACTCATTGTAACCATTCTCTGCCTTTTTTTTTTAATTTTAGTTTTTGTTTTTGGGCACGATTTAAATATTCGAAACGCCCAAAAGGTTCTTTCTTGCCAAAAAATTCGAAAACAATGTGTTATCCAGAGGTACTAACATAGTAAGCTATACATTGCACAACTATTTTATAAGGGTGGGGGGCACTAAATCTAGAGTAATCGAGAAACGATATGATGGATAATTTCGATATCAAAATTTTAAAAAATATCGATTAATGAGTGTCATATCACCGACTCAGTGTCATTGATGTTGATTATAGAGAATTTAGAAGATAATTCGAGATCCACTTTTTTTTTTTAATTATGTTTAAGCCCAAAAAAAATTGCAGTCTTCATGAATTACAGAACCTGCTTAAGATTTTCGCCCGGTGACAGATTTATTCTCCCTTCCGCCATTACTTCCTACCTCATTCCGTTAACATGACCAGATCGAATTATATGGAATTATTCAAAACTGACAATGGAATCTTCCTCAAGAACCTATTTTATTAAAATGTGGTTGATCGATGTCATTTATTTTCAATGAATAATGACATTACCAATCTGTGTAAAAAAATAAATTCAAATATTCTAGATTCTGTTCAACTTATTTTTTATTAATGCATGTCACATATTTATATGGAATGCATGTCATATTTTACTATCTTATGTGTTGCTTAATGTTATTTATATACTATCGTTAAGTTATTGCTTCGTATGTTTTACTATTATAATAGTAATAGGAGGGTACTTTCTCTCCATTTTATTCTCTACTTCTTTACTCTTTACTCCATTTTACAAATTATACAACTGTGCATTTAATTTTATTACCGGTTGCTCAAATTATATTACTTTAATTTACATGTATTCTGTAATTCATATTGTATTATTTTTCGTCAACTTAAAATAAACTGAACGAAACTACAGCTCGGAAAAATATTTAACCACGTCTAGTTTTCAATTTGTAATCATAATATATATTCAACTTGTTCAACTTCATAGAACGCCAACATCAATTTGAGCTTTTTACTTCTTATAGTTTCATTGAACGTTATTTTGTGCGTCCATTTCTGTTCCATAATAATCACAATACAATATAAATAATACTATATGTAATATAATAATTAATATAATGTATTCAAGGAGAATATGTCCAGATCAAAAAAATAACTACTGTCACCTAGGTATAATCAAACTAACTTCTCAAGATGAATACCATTTTCCGTACAAATTTTTTTTCTAAAATCATTATTTTGTAATAGGAGAGTGGAGGTTACAGGAGCTCAATACTGTAATGAAGACACCAGGATGTAAATCTCTATTTTATATTAGGAAAATAGGAGATTACAGGAGCTCAAAGTATATGTAATTAAATAAACAGCTGTATAATTAGTGATAATAGGAGAGCTTATTTAATATCCTTCACTCTTAATATAAAAAAAAAATATATGAAAGTCACTGAAAACTTTTTTATACAATCGAGAGATGTATTGTATTATACGGGGTATTACATTCCAATACTTATACTTAGGCATCCAGGCTGATAATTGTTATTAGGAGAGTATAGTGTCTATGCAACCCAGTCAATTATTTTTAAATTAGTTGCAAAGTTCTTGATATTAATTTATTATGATCATTGTTTATCATTATAGCCAACTCTATTTCTACGAGATATTCCCCGAAAGCAAATACAAATATTCATTCATTCATTAAATAAGTATAAAATAGTTAGGAGTTGACAGTCCATGACGTAACTGTTTCTCCACTTTCGTGACGTAGCTCCTTTCCTATAAATTTTCTTTAACGCTAGTTATCATCGTAAATATATATAAGAAAAATTCTGGACTTTTTGCACTTTTATTATCACCAACCAATAGACATTTAAGAGTTATACCAGAATCCAATCATTTAATGATCTTAAAGGACAAATTTAAATTTCGTGATATTTTCTTAAATATTCTTATTTTTCTTTTTTCAATTTTCATTGAAAATTTTATTCTTAATGTCTATTCTTACATATTTTTAAACATACAAGAACAATATTATATACAATATTATATGTTAACAATACAATATTATATGCAACAAAATATGAAAAATGTATCAGGAATGATAATAGAGACAGTAATTATTAATTGCATATTTATATATTCAGTTTTTTTTTATTTTGCATATTATTAATATTCGTAATCTATTCATAAGTTATAAAACATTAAAAACCGTGATTTTTCGTGGTATTGTGAATGTACAAGAATACATTAGGATTGACATAGCCAAGAATTTAACACGATTGGCTGCTCTGAGAAGCTTAGACAGAAGTTTAGGACTGGAATTTCAGTTGAAGTAAACTATCCGACCTCTCCTATAAGCCCTGATAGATTTACCCCTTTGAATAAGATTAACAAGGCATACTAAACACTATCGAACATACAACACACTGAATTATATCTAAAATCAGGGTTTTAAATCGAAAATTACTTTTTACAAAAAATCGTGTATTAATTATTATATCTGATTTTTAATTAAAAAATCAGGAATGATTTATTAATAAAAATTTAAATCGATCTTTGATGTTTATTAATTCGATTAAAAATAATGATCACTCCAGTGAGTACGGTTTTACACATATAGTAATGATTAAATTTTTTTTATTTTTTTTTTTATTTCTTAAAGACATTTACAACTGTATTAAATAAATATATCTAGTAAATTAGAACATAATGACATGAAAAACACTTGCTGAGTAACTAATGGTAGCACTCTAATGATATGTTTACATTAGGAGATCACGGGGCCATCTTCTTTTCAGACGCCTCGGAGGGTTATCAGGAATTGAAGAAACGAGAATGTTGTGATGATTCTGAAGTTTATGGAAGGATAGGTATCTGGATTGGGCCAGATCTGAAACAAAAGGAACTTTAAGGTCATTATGGATGGTTTTATTTGTAACAAAGTAAGGAGCATTGAGGATTTTACGAAGGATTTTGGATTGTAAGGATTGGATACGATAGCTCAACTCCGTAAGTCCAAATAGGCCTTATTATAGTCAAGTATATGAGTCTTTTGTAATTAATTGGAAGATTAGAGCGTTTGTCTAGTAAGTGCTGAAGTAATCGGAAACGTCGGGCGGTTTCTTGTCGTTTCAGTCTAGTGTGAGGATTCCAAGTTAGTCGTTTGTCCAGGTGGAGTCCTAGGTATCGGATTTGCTCAACAGGGATAAGTGGAGTATTGTTAAAGGAAACTGTAGGACAGGAAGTTGTTGGTTTACGACGAAGGATAAAGCTGATTTGGTGGGATTTATTGGAGTTTATTTTAATTCTCCAGTTTTGACACCATTCTTCTAGATTTATAATGTGCGATTGAAGCATTTGGGATGCGATTGCCGGGTCATTGTTTACTGATAGGATACATGTGTCATCGGCATATGTGGTGATGACAGTATTGGGATATGTAGGGATGTCAGCTGTATAAACTGTATAGAGGATAGGGTCTAGGATACTACCTTGAGGCACACCAGAGGACTGGGAATGATTAAATTGAGATCAAAACAATTTTGATCAGATAATAATAATCACCTTTGGCACCCAAATTAAATTTTTTTTTAATTTCTTTATTGAGTATTATAACAATCTGTCTGTTGGACATTAGTTATAGTGAGGTAGGATGACATTCACACCATATGTACAAAAAAATAAAATAAATAGAACAAAATAATAATCAAAAGTATATACAATAGACAATAAAATAAAATAACCTAAAAAATAAGAAAATTAAAACTAAGGAAAAAAAAAATAACATGCATACCTATATACAATCAGGCGAGGGAACTCCAGGAGAACCCTGCGCTACTCTTCCAACCGCGTCACTGGTACTAAAGCCAGCGGAGATTGGTCGAGAGCACTTTAGCCACATACACACATGTCTTGAGTGAAGAATCTGGCCATTGCCAGAACTCCAATTTATATAATCTACAAAAGGTCGCGAGGCCACTGCCGTTTCAACCTTCTTGGAGGATTATAGGGATGGGAGATGCTTGATAGTGATTGTGCAAGAGGATTTGGGTGGTAAGTAAGGTTCTGGTGAAATTTGGAGAATTTTTCTGGGATCAGGTCTAGGACAAATGGGATGTTAAGGTCATGATGTAGGGTTTTGTTGGATACATAGAAAGGAGCATCGACTATTGTTCGAAGGACTTTAGACTGGAAGGATTGGATGCGCTTGATGTTAGAAAATTTTGCTGATCCCCACAGTTCTAGTCCGTAAGTCCAAATAGGTTTCAGTATTGTCTTGTAGATCAGTAGCTTGTTTTCAATGGAAAGTTTAGATTTTCTGCTTAGTAGTCGGTATAGTTGGCCGTATCGTCGGTTGAGTTCTTGTCTTTTGAGTCTAGTATGCGGGTTCCAAGTTAGTCTTCGGTCTAAATGAAAGCCAAGATACCGGACTGTGTCTGAATAAGGAAGCTGGATGGAATTAAAGAGTACTGGTGGACAGGAATTGCGTCGGAGTGTGAAGGTAATATGTTGGCATTTAGTTTCATTAACTTTAATGCGCCAGTTATTACACCAGTGCTCAATCAAGGTGAGGTGACTTTGGAGATTTAAGGATGCTATTTCGGGATCAGAGTTGGATGATAAGATTGCGGTGTCGTCAGCGAATGTTGCAAGAAAAGTATCGGGATGAACAGGGATGTCAGCAGTAAAGAGGATGTAAAGCACGGGACCCAAGACGCTGCCTTGGGGAACACCGGCTTTAACGGAGTAGATATTGGAAAATTCTGTTCCACAGCGAACTCGAAAGGAGCGGTCAGAGAGGTAGGATCGGAGGACTAGGTACAAGGACTGAGGTAAATGGATTTTAAGCTTGGAGAGCAGTCCGGAGTGCCATACCCGGTCAAATGCCTGTGCAATGTCCAGAAAGGCACCCGAACAGTATTCCTTGTTTTCTAGGGCTGAGGAAATATGATCAACAACTCGGAGTCCTTGTTGAACAGTAGAATGTTGAGAGCGAAAACCAAACTGATGGGAAGGGATATTTTGGGATTCTATAATGGGTAGGATTCGTTTCAAAAGGATCTTTTCAAAAATTTTTGAAAGGATTGGGAGTAGGCTGATTGGTCTATAGGATGTTGAGCTATTGAGAGGTTTTCCTGGTTTTGGGAAAAGGATAATAGTGGAGTGTTTCCATAACAGAGGGAAGTGGGTGGTGCGTAGGATACAATTGTAGATATATGTAAGGAATATGACTGCTTTGGATGGAAGTTGTCGAAGGATTTGAGGTGTAAGGAGATCATGTCCAGGAGCTTTACGGAGGATTAGTTTTTTTAATTGAAATTTTACTTCGGAAGGATGAATAGCTTTTGGGGGCAAGGAAAGTGGGATTGGTGATGTAAGGAGTTCTTCTACTGTTACGGTGTGGGCAGGATGGGATTCCGGATGTGAAATAAATGTATTGGATAGGTGAATGGCGAACTCCTCAGCTTTATCTTCGTCAGATGCTGCCCAGGAGCCATCACCTCGTCGGAGAGGATGGGAAATGCGGTGAGGATTTAGGATTTTTGTTGTGGTTTTCCAAAGGGAATTGTCGCGAGAAGAGAGGGAGGATAGGTAGGAGTTGAAGGATTGTGATCTGAAGGTGGCTAATTCCAGTTTTAATTGTTTGCAGTAGTAATTATAGGAGCAGCGGTCGGTAGGATGTCGGGTACGTTGCCATAATAATCTGGCACGGCGTTTGGTGCGGATTAGGTTAAGGAGGTGTTGGGGTAGAATGGTCTTTATAGGAATTCTGGAGGAGTCTTTTGGAAAGGAGGCAGTCCAGGCGGCTTGTTGGATTGTGGTAGTAAAGGAATTTACGGCACTATCAAGGTCATCGGGAGTTTTGAGGGATATGTTGAGATCAATATTATCGGAGATTATTTGGCGGAAAAGGTCCCAGTTTACTGGGCCCCTAATGAATGACGGTGGAGAAGGTTTGGGAACAGGTTCAAGTGAAACATTAAGGATTAGAGGACTATGGTCAGAGGAAAGTTCATTTAGACGTGTAATGGAACAATTGAGGGGACTTAAGCCGCTGTGGATAAAGAAATCAAGAAGATCAGGATTACGGTTGGGATCTGTGGGCCAGTAGGTAGGAGAGTTGGGGGAAAGGAGGTGAAAACGTTGGGAATTGAGTGCAGACAGCAGGGTTCGGCCACGAGAATTCGTGGTTCTGGAACCCCATTGTTGGTGCTTGGCATTTAGGTCTGCACCCATGATGAAGGTGTTTGTCCGATTGGAGTCACGACGTGTGATAAACACCGGGGGGAATGGGGCTTGGGATTGGGTTGGTTAGCGAGGGCAATTAGCCTGAGGATTGTGGGTCGGTTTGGTGAAGGGTGGGTAGGGCTACGATCACTATTACATAATTAAATCCCATACAATTACATTGCTGACCGATAATTCTTGAGTGCTGTTTTTACAATTAACAGCTTATCTACCGGCATTATGTTCTATTCCTTCAGGGTAATTTCTTACGTTATGTCAGGTATTGTGGTCATAATTAATTTCTTTATTATTTACTACTATATACCTACATACTATCCACCACCATATAATTCCAATACTACCATAATTAAATAATTCATTCTTCATAACAAACACCAAACTCAATACCAATTATAAATTATATTATTAAATAGTGTGTGGATATATTCATTAAATTCATTTTCATTATTTATTATGTTATATACCTCTATTCTTTATTATTGATATTCTAGGGAGTAAACAAGGGATTATTAACTCTTTATCCAATAATCATACACAAACAATATATAATATCATAATCAATTTAAGTCTGCTTCCCATGATTCATATTTTTTTTATTTAATGTAATTAAGGCTTACTATGATTATCTTTATTTAAAATCTTAATTATAATATTCATGTGCTTTACATTTATCTTTTACACTTCATCACCTACAAAGTAGAAGTTCTTAAATTATACCACATTTTTTACCACATTCTTTAATTCTCTCTCACAACTACAAATAACAATTTAATCCTTTAAACTTAATTACTTTATAACATTAATATCTAACATTAACAAATTTCATCCAAATACTATGTTCCTTTACTACCCACCAGCCAATTGCACCACTAATTCATTAACAATAATATGGTAATTATCCACTCACCTCATATATCCATAACACCTCCAACCCTCCCCTCTTCCTCATTATTCAATAATACAACTAGTTTCCAAATTTCATTTACCATTATAGGCACTGCACTATTACTCATATTTTCAAATTGCTAACATACCCAAACCCCAATTATAATAAACATACATTATAAATCAACACAAAAAACTCACCATTATCATTACCCATTACCCCCTCCACACCACATTACTATTTCAACCAAATACTACCAATCATTTATGAGCGCAATCTAACCACCAATCCCAACCTTAAAATAAACCCATTTAAACCAATCCCCCCCTCTACGTAACTAACAACAGAATCTACAACATCCACTCCCTTGCTTGATGAAGATTCTTCCATACACCATAACAAAGCTCACCCACACTAACATCTCACAAAACATGCACAAATCTCAGTGTAAATATATGCCTATCACAAACACAGACAAATATGTAACATCGAACCGAACGCTCAACCTGACAATATAGAGTCGCGTTGTACCTGTGTCCCTAACTCAGCGCAAGTCATTTTATAAAATTTTTACCTATTACCTGTTAAGAATTCGATGTCAAATAACTTCGAGAGCAGATATTATAAATATTTGCATCTACATCTTTCCCAACTAATTTAACTATTTCACCAAATATCGGAGGAGGCTTTTTTTGTCATGTTTCTCTAATCATCAGAGCTCCAGTTCCTCGACAGTCTGTCATTTTTAATCACTATTAATTGGGTTTGGGAGTAAAAGGAAAGGTGATTCTTCAATCGTTTCTGTGCAGGACTACCTGGTTGGTTCTGATGGTTCTGGTTCTGAAGTTGGCATTTTTGTCACTGGGTAATTTCATTCTGAGCGACGGAGTCCTTTGTTTGGCTGGTGAGCTAAACTCCGTCTGACCGAGACCCTCTTGGGCACCTACCATTCCAAATCCCTATCATAACCAACTCATCAAACAATATTAAAAATAAATACAACAACACACCCCCCCCCACCCCCCAAATTTAAAAAATAAAAAAACCCACCCCACAACCCCACTCATATACACCAATCACACCACACCCAAAACCATAACACCCTATCCCCCCCATATCCACATCAACCCCCTCCCCCTTTTCCCCACCATCTCTCTCAAACCACATCCCCCCCCCCCCCACCCCCCCCCCCCCCCCCCCCCCCCCCAAACCCAACCACACAACACCCCCCACTAAAAACCAACCTAAACACATACCTACCCCTCCCACCCCCCACCACACAAAAATCCCCAAACCACCCACACCAAACCCACAAAAACAAATCACCCCACAAAAACCCTCACACCCCCCCCCCCCCCACACCCCCCCAACCCCCCCCCCCAACCCTCTCCCACCCCCAGCCCCCCACCCCCCCCCCACCACCACCACCAACCTCACACGAACCCACCACACCCCCCACCCGCCACACCCCACAACCACCCCCCTCCACCACCCTACCCCCCAAACCTCCCCCCCCCCCCCCCCCCCCCCCCCCAAACACCCCCCCCCCCCCCCCCCTACTCAACCTGCCCCCCCCCCCCTCACCCCTCCCCCCCCCCAACCCCCCCCCCCCCCCCCCCCCCCCCCCCCCCCCCCCCCCCCCCCCCCCCCACCCCCCCCCCCCCCCCCCCCCCCCCCACCCCCCCCCCCACCCCCCCCCCCCCACACCCCCCCCTCCCCCCCCCCCCCACCCCCCCACCCCTCCCCCCCCCCCCCCACCCTCCATTCCCTCCCCCCCCGCCTCCTATCATTATAATGGCAACAGCTATATTACCAATTACACCCCACCCCCCCCGCCCCCCTCACCCCTACTCATGCCTCTCACCTCACCCCCCCCCCCCCTCCCCCCCCCCCCCCTCCCCAACTCCCCCACCGGTGACATCCACCATCCGACACTCCTCCCCCCCACCGCCTATTGCCACCCGCCTCGCCCGCGTCCCCTCACGCTCCGTCCCTATAACTACTATGGCAAATTACAGGTACCCTCATTCATATTTATTGAACTATGAATATTTGTGTATTCCGATAAACTTCTCCTCTCACTCTCTCCCCAGCGATACCCGCGAATGTTAAAATAAGCACACACAGTCCTGTGCAACATAAATATATTAGCGATCTATACACCCGTAACCCAAATACACACTCTCCTGTTGATTTCCTGTATTACCTTCACACCTCCTTTATAAATGGTTGTATCTCTATCTCAATACTACGTCTTTGTGAGTCTGTTATGTCTCCTCAAATGCTGCTTTCACAGGAATGTGTGAGTAGGCTATATTCATCTTCTGTCCATATGCTCACATAGCCCACATATCTCATAATCTTCTAGGATACCTCTATGTTGTTCTCTCTTTAGACACTCTATAGTTAAATACAACGATGTTGAATCTAGATATACGCTGCGCTCAGAAGATGCCATATGTGTGATTCTCCTGCGTTACCAGAACACAAATGACTACAGACAAATATGTCTAATAATCCACTGAATCTGCCAAATAACTTTGATAATATCCTCATCACTTAGATGTAGAAAGCATTTATATTTTGTATAAATATTTATAGAGCGTTCTATCATACATCTTCACACACTCTCTCACCCACCCTCCCGTAGAAGCTCACCTTTATTTCTTATGTGCTCTAGGAGCAAATATATATGCCATAGATAGATCGATAACTATATCACAGCACATGCTCCCTCACACAGTACCCTTATGAGTTACTGTTACTACCTGTCGCCGCTACGACCCAAATATGCAATGTGTCACACTGATGAAATATACCTTAAAACAAGTGAATGTTATTGTATGACAAAAAGCATGTGCATAAAAAGTTATACCCACATATAGTATCATCGTCTACATATCCATATGGTAGATGGTTTGTATATAATAATTATAATTCATAATGCTACTCAGTACATATCACTCATGAGTGTTAGATATCCTATAACTACATGTGCATACACTTCCACTCTCCCTCATCCTTTAAACAGTTCTGCTACATCTTACCAGAATGATTCTGAGTCCAGATAAATGTGTGTTAGTCCAATATAATTTACACTCCTCCCTACATCCCCTTGTCTCACTCCTGTGTTCACTTATAAAACGTGCATACACATCCTCTCTCCCCACAGCGAATATAGTTAAGATCAAGTAGAGTTCGTCACTATGTATTCCCTGTCACCTAGATATGTCCTCTTCTCAAATATACATAATACAAATGTTCCTCCACCTGATGCGTGAAAATCCAACTCTACTATACTATACCGACCTGAGCAATCCCTCTACTCCAGAGTACTTGAGTTGCATTCACACGATCCGTATACCATTGAGTCAATTGCAATGTATACATGCCCTCAGAGAGACTTCATGAGAACTAATCATATACAATTCCATCCACATTGTATACATCTCCTCTCACCTACACTACAATGTGCATGTATCATATGTGTGTATTACTATCCCTGATCCCACCGTGGAAAGTGTCTATCCTCAATACATTCTCATATGTCTCAGTCAGAATATATAAAATAATAGAATTAAAGCAGTCTAAGAATAGACTCCAATATACAACAAGTAGATGTGTATCGAGACGAAATATTTGACTATGTGTTTTTGTGTCGATGATATGAACATCTAATCAAGTTACAAGACTGATGTCAGTGTGATGCTGAATGCTGTAAGAAGATCAATAAATACCCTCAAGATTATATATACTATATAGTGTAGATAGTAAAGTCATATGTGTGTCGATTGTTCTTTGTGTCTCTCGAGCTCGCTATGCTCTCCTAACGCTCTGCTGACGCTAATATCAGAAAAGTATAACTATGGTTAGAAGAATACTCTAGTACTTGAACTTCACACCACTAGACTGCTACGTGACAGAAAAACTTATAACTAACTATACTAACTACACTACACTTTACAGTACAGAGACATGTCCTAGACGTGACCCTACTAATGAGATGTCTATCTCAGAAAACCATTGTGTCCGCAGTAAGTTGTCAGAATCTCCCTACCGTCCATTAAGACCTCTGTCCAGTCCCCTGTCATTATAATAGGTAATTTTATGTAGTCACTCACCATAGTTCTCTAGAACTCCAAGATACTAGATCATACACTAGTTCATAACTACGATTCATCAGCTGATTAACAGACAATAGATAGTGATTACCACCAGTGTGTATTCCCTCCATCACTACTCATCCAGAGATACCAGATGTTTATCTCTACTTGGTGAGACTAGCCTCCGCATCTAGACATCGCTCAATACAGTATAACTAAGTGATGTGTGTGTCGTGTATTCGTGTGTAATGAAAGTATCTCCCCTCCTACTCTCGATAACAATAGTATACACTAACGACCTCTCTCTAAATAATACATTCCTTCATACGCTCTGTGCATATGAACTACTATATATTAAGTATGTCCAAAATTCATACGTGAGTCAAGAAGCCCTCACCACTATCCCGATATTATATCCGCCTCTATAATGTCGTCCATAATCTCTCAAGTCATCTCTCAGTGAATTAGAATCATACGTGACACTATAGAATTCCCTATAGATAGCAATCTTAGTCTTGTGGCATATATTGATGTATGATCGCATTGTCTCCTGTATCATTTGCTAGAATAACCTAGCCGGAAACGCTTAAATATACAACATGTGTCTTCATGTCTAACCGTTACGTTTAGTGTATCCTCTTCTAAGTGAGTTACACCTAAAATCAGTAAGTGTGTTACACCAGAATAGTTCGTAGACCTAGTACTCTATCTGACCATCGCCTGGTCATCATATATTGACACTCTCCTCAGTGTTTCATAGCACATCTCAGTATACTATGTGTGTGAAGTTAGACAACGCTACTCTACTGTGTTGATCTCATATAGACATATTAATCACTATCCCTTACTAGTAAAAATCAGAAAGCAATTCCATACTTAGTAAGAAGAGTAAGTAAAATCTCCTGAGAGTTGACACCTAACACTTAGAAATCATAGAGATATAGAGAGAGATATGAATTAGGAGTATCGCTGTCGATACCTCTATGAATTGTGTTTTCATCGTCTGAGATTCACACACTGCACACTTGTGAACAAACACGTGTTAGATAGAATAGTGAGTCTCACATCCCATATGTTCTCAGTATCAGCCGCTCATAAAGTAAGTGTCCTAAAATCTATCTTTGTAGACGCTTTGTGTTTGTGTTCAGAGTTGTCTAAACACAATTCATCTCTAAGTTCTCGGTACTAGTATATCATCGGATGATATTTCCATTGTGATCCATAATATGACACTCACGATATAGAAACACAATGGACTATTACATCAGCTATAAATCTGAATATCTGAACATCTCTGTCTCTCTCCCCCGCCCACCTCTCCTCTGACTCCGTGAAAATATGTCATCATCTGTTATATAAGTGATATAAGTGATAGACTTTGTCGCTGATACCATGAGAATGACCTAATGTTCACACGATCCTGCCACGCTAATGTAAATCTCTAGACGTGTGAGCTTGAGTACAGGAATCCACCTGGATACCGTCCCACATATCGATAGAGATTAGAAATGATGAGTAATATGAGAAGATCTCTCTCTCTTTTGTGATTGTGCTATCATATATCCGCACGGAGTCTCTTGGCATCCTAGTAAAGAGCTAATTAGTTGTCACCTATCTTCTAGAACCGTAGCTCTCGAGATATCATATAATATACATAAAATACTACATATAATAGATGAAAATTAGGGACATATACTCTGTTGAAACTAAAATCGTCGACTGTCACATCTTGGTTACAATATATATGTGTACGGTGTTTGTGTATTTTACACAGTCTACTCTGAAGACTACTCTCGCTCATCGAGAGAAGAAGGTAGTTGTTGATCAGCATGTAAGTGCACGCATAAACATCCATCGTTTGTCCAGACAACTTGGCTACCCAATAGAAAATCAACACTCCTACACTCTACAGAACAAGTCTGTCTCTTACTCTTTCGTACCTGAGTTATCATATATATAGTCCTACACTGACACCTACACTCACGTTGTCAATACGCTCCCTAACTATCTGATCAAGAAATAATCCGACACATCTGTTCAACCTATAACAATTGATAAAGTAAATCTCCGAATTTATAAACCTCCACCACTGATATTAACCATACTAACATACTCTACTCAAATACTTTAGATTTGAAAATCTTAATATTCATGCTCTCTACTCGCCGCAATATTGCATCTCAATAACTGCAACTTCTACTAAAATCTTAGATGATGACTCTCACGAATAGCAACATTTCAAAAAAACACTCCTCCCCCCGGGCCGTGTGCACATCCATAAGCAACATGACTTTTCCTATTTTACTCTCTCCACCCTTCCAGTTCTGAGATAAAAAGAATCAATATACAGATAATCATAGTACATCTGACGCCTCTAAAGGGGAACTGGTGAAAAATTTAACTCAGAACTTTAGAATATAAAGATCGTCTATGACTTGTTCTTTTATTTCGCTGTATGGGTCGGTATTTTTGCTATAACAAGTTTAGTATGTAATATATTCCCCATTATATCCATACTAAATAGTCTTATTTTATCACATCCATATGCCACACACAACCAACAACCCTACTTCGCTCCGCCCCCTAACTGTAAATCCCCTTTATAAATCTGTGTGAGTGTGGTGTGTATGTAGATTGTGTAAATATGTAAGAACACACACACCATATAACATTTCTCGTAGTTAGATTGTCTCTCGCCCCACTTAACGCTCCTCGCAAGACGCGCTCGACAGATCGCTTCACACCCACACATACCCTCTCGCTCCCACACGCAGCTATTGCCACACTCAAATATCTCAGCTACACGCTCATAGACGCTACCTACCCCTCCACTTGCTTGTCCGCCGCTATCTCTCTCTCTATGGTATTACGATATATACTACACCCCACTCCCTCACAAAATAACCCAACCCAACACCTATGTCAAGCATCCCTACCTCGTCATACTGACCCCGCCCCCCCCCCTACTGCCCCCACGACCCTGCTCCTCTCACTCCGATGTCCCCCCCCCACCCATATGACTCCCCCCCCACTACAGAGACAGAGTATGAGCAATCTCGCGCGCCTCTCCACTCCCCCGAGATCGACAGCTGCATGTTGCCGGGCGTCTGAATAGAACCAGAGCATGTCTCCTCCTCCTCCCCACATACATTCCCTGTGTGTGTGTGTAGATTCTGTCGTGAGAGAGAGTATATGAGAGCGGGCGGCACTAAAAAAAGATTGTCATAATGACTGCATTATGAATAATTATCACCCATTATATGTAGAACAGTCAATTAACTTCCTTCAATAATTCATTAAATAAACATATGTTTAAATATTATTATATTGCTGTTATTTTATGTAAATATGAATGAAATATTTTCTCAATACAACCAATCTCTATATTGTAATAGAATATTACAATACTTAAGTAATTAAAAAGAATCCCATAGATGATCGAATGTATTTAAATAATTCCATAGATAAAAAAATCAATAAACTATAAAAAATTAGGCCTTCTCAATTTTAATAATTTTTGTGCTTCACCCGGTTTCTGATTGATACCATATAATTCATTAACTGCTTTATTAGCAGGTAGAAAAAAATTGCTTTATTAGCTTTAATTTCACTAATAAGAAAAAAATAAAAATGTTACTGGATAAAAATGTACACTTAAAAATGTCAGATAATATAAAATTTAAAAAAAAGTACTTAGAAAGTACAAAAATATCAAACACCAATATTAATATTACCCAATAACCTAATACTCTATTCGAAAAGTGAACTAAGTAACATAATTTAGCCTATTACTAGCCCTAATCCACTTAATCACCACATATAACACTCTATCACTATCATCAAGAGCTCAAACCAATAACCTCTACTCAGCACCCGGTACTTTTCCAACCAAAAAAAAACTCGCAGACCAAACTACCCCCCATCCTACTATACCAACAACACCCCCAACCCTCCACCAAACATTTTTCCCCATAATACATACCCCACACCAGAACCCCGCAACCCTACCATCCCCAAACCACCTTCCCCCCCATCCCTGCACATAAAAATAACCACAAAACCCCCCCAAAACCAATCTTCCAAATCCCCCACAACCTCCCTCTCCAAAACCCAACACAAATATTACTCTTTTTATTCCTAAATATACTCTAATCCCTCCTCCAACACCCCCCACCACACCACCAAAAATTACCCGCCCCACAACTATACCCCCCCCCCCCCCCCCCCCCCCCCCCACCCAAAAAAACACAGCACCCACCACACAACACACAACACACAAACACCAAACACACACACACACACACAACACACACTACCCCTATTCACACCCCCCCCCCACCCATTAAACTCCATCCCCCCATCCCTCACCCACCATTATCACACCTCCACCTCACTTAACCACATAAATCCCTTACTACTCCCAACCTTACACACTCTACCCACGGCACCCCATCCCCCACCATCCCCACTCCACCCTCAACCTAACTCCAACCTCCCTTTCCACCACATAAAAAAACATATCCCCCCCCCCCCCCACCTAACCCCAACCAACCCCTCCCTCTCCCCCCTACCCAACCAAAAAACCCCCCAATAAGTATACACATTATCTTGCCTACAGTTCTTTATGGATGCGAAACTTGGCCGCTTACATTAAGGGATGAGCAGCGTCTTAAGGTTTTTGAAAATAAAGTATTGCGTAGAATATTCGGACCGAAGAAGGATGAGTTAACCGGAGAGTTCAGACGGTTACACAACGCCGAATTGCGTGAGCTGTATCCGGGTAATATAATTGAGGTAATTTCATCGCGGCGAATCAAATGGGCTTGTAAAGTTGTTGGGCTTAGTAACGAGAGAATTCCTAAAAGGTTAATATTTGCTGTGCCGAATGGTAAGCGTCCGAGGGGTAGACCGAAGCGAAGGTGGGAAGATTGCATTAAAGCCGATCTGAAGGGACTGGGTTTGGACGGGGAACGGTGGAGGGAGGTGTGTAATAAGCGATTGGTGTTGTCGGCATCGAACCTTCGGGTTTGCTAAGCCTTTTATTATTATTATTTTATTATTATTATTATATAGAAAATAAATATAGCGTCTATAATTTTTACTTTCACTTCCCCTTTGACTTAAAATACCTTTTTCTGCTAAGAATAGGGTGGTAAGTGAAAGTTGTGTGATGCGCACACCGCACTAAGTTATTTTTATTGTGCAAACAAATTAATAAATTCGATTAATTTATTTGATATCGCGATTGAGTGTATTCATTCCGTGGCGGATCAGTAGAACAAGTCTGGACCAATAAACGGTGGTAAGAATTGGTTTGGTCGAAACTTTAGAACCAGAAATAACGGTTCAGGGCGTATATATATATATATATATAGATAGATAGATAGATAGATAGACAGATAGAAAAATAATTTTATTTTGGGACACAGTCCCTTGAGAATAACAAAATAGAACAAAATTAAAAGATCACATCTGGCCAAAATAAAATCAATCGAAAAAAAGAAATAATGTAAAAAAAATATAAGGTAAACATTCTATATACAAAAAACGAAACTATATACAAAACAATCAATACTATGACAAGGCACTTAAAATTATTTGCACTGATAGACTCGTATACACCTTTGAGAAAATAATAAAGAATTAAAATTAAAAATGTATCAATGAATCAATCAATGAATTTGTATGTATCAAATTCTCTATTAAAAGCAACTATCTGACTGTTCTTGGGATAGGAATTGGAATAGGAGGGTTTTGAATTTGGATATGGATGGGGAATGTCGAATTTTGATAGGGAGGGAATTCCAGAAATTGACAGAGCGAACAACAAAGGAATTTTGGAATGAGGCAGATCTGTGTTGTAATATGTATAATAAATTAATAAAAATACCTTTAGAACAAACGTAGGTGTGCTTTATTTTTTATTACAAAATATACCATCTGCCTTGTCTTTATCTAACTAACATGTGTAATCGATTATATTATAATTTATAAATAGAGGTTACAGTCTTATACTACACCCTTCCCTTAATCCTCACAAAGTCTTTTTGGTGGCTTCACCAGGCGGCCCGATCTGGTGCGCATACCTTCACTAGGTGGAGATGCTTGCTGAGCTTGATCATTGGAAATTGACAGTCCTGGTAACAGCAGGGAAGAACCATTCTGCGGGTGACGCGGAGATTGTCTCTGTTCCTCCTGAAATAAAGCATTGGAGGGTTGGAGTAGAGGATCAGAATCAGAATCAGTTGGGTTGAGTAGAGGATCAGTGTTAGGTGTGGTGAGGCGTCTTAAGTGGGATGAGTTTCTTCTATATTCGTTGTCATATTGGTCTCTGACCAAGTATGATCTTGGTTCAGGGAGAACCTTTGTAATAGATCCTTCTTTCCATCGATCCTTCCATTTAACATAAACTGGTTGTCCCATCTTGAACTCCTCTGATTGACGAGAAGTTGAGTCATAATATTTTTTACTTTTGAATTTTAGAAGCTCCATTCTTTGGCGCACATCATCGTCTGGTATTTTGGGAATAAGAAGATCAATGCTTGCTGGCGCCCTGGTTCGCAGTCTTCGACCCATCAACAGTTGGCTTGGAGAATACTCGAGCCCAGAAAGGGGAGTTGTTCGGTATTCTAGAATGGCTTCATAAATGTCTCCTCCTGAATAAGAGACTTTCTTTATCATTTTCTTCGCGACACCTATCCCTTTCTCCGAGAGACCATTAGATCTAGGGTAGTGAGGACTAGATGTACAAATTTTAAATCCCCAATGTTTGGCAAAAGCTGCCATTTCTGCACTACTGAACGGGTTGTTATCACAACGTACAATTTCAGGCGTGCCATGATTACTAAAAAGAATTTTTAGTTTTTTGATAATTTCAGTGGATGTTTTATTCTTGAGCGGTATAATATCCAACCATCTTGAGTAGTAATCTTCTACAGCCAGAAAAATTTTCGAATTACACTCGCCTATGTCCATACCAATAACTTGAAACGGAAATTTAGGAATTTCATATGTTATAAGAGGTTCTTTAGGTTTATTGTTTTGGAAGGTTTGACACGTGGAACAAGAATTTATGAAGTTTGTAATGTATTCGGACATGTTTGGCCAATACATGAGGCTCTTAATACGGGAAACGGTTTTGTTTATTCCAAGATGAGCTTTAGAATGAATTTGGCTTACGAAGTGACGTCGGAGACTCGGTGGT
This sequence comes from Nezara viridula, assembly GCA_928085145.1. Classification (NCBI taxonomy): domain Eukaryota; kingdom Metazoa; phylum Arthropoda; class Insecta; order Hemiptera; family Pentatomidae; genus Nezara; species Nezara viridula. Next base: position 173,048,253 of record OV725079.1, on the reverse strand, counting down.
ATAATAATTCTATCATTATAAAATAAAATTCCTTTATTTTCTGAAAGTTCGTCTCGGAGCCCATAAAAAACCTTTATTTCACGTTCCAAACACTTTTTATGAACTCCTTCCCAAGCATTCCTGATACAATTTCTAAGTTCACTGAAATCATCCCTGGTGGCTTCTTGCAAGATTTTTATATCCTCTGATGGCACCGGCAACAATTCTTCTAGCGTAATGGCATGAACCACCTGAGAAAAGTCTACGTCTTCCGGTCCCTCTTCTTCAAGAAAGGCTCTTGATAGCATGTCCGCTATATACATTTTTGAGCTTGGTATATAGGATAATAAAAATTTATATTTTAATAGCTTCAGTTGCATTCTTTGGAGTCTTGAAGAATTTTTATACAGCTCCTTATTGAGCACTGCTAACAACGGTTTATGATCCGTAAAAATCTCAACATTATTATGACCGTAAATAAAGTGGTGAAATCTATTGACCGAGAAGCATAAGCTAAGCATCTCCTTCTCTATCTGACTGTAATTCTTTTCTGAGTCATTAAGACTTCTCGATGCAAATACGACTGGTTGCCCGTTTTGGAGTAAACAGCTCCCAAGCCCATCCTTACTGGCATCACATTGGATCTCGATTTTAAGTGACGGATCAAACAGTTTGAGAGTGGGCGCATTACAAACTAAAGATTTTATAATAGAGAAAGCTTGCTTCTGTGAATCAGACCATTGCCACTGAGCACTCTTTTTCAATAATTCCCTAAGAGGGGCGGTGACTTGTGAATAGGCTGGAATAAATTTGTTCAAAAAATTTATTGCACCTAAAAATCTTTGAATTTCCTTCGGAAACTGAGGTTCTTTAATATTAGAAATGGCTCTTACCTTGAGAGGATCCGGTTTGATTCCATCTGCTCCAAATACTAGTCCCAAATATTTAACTTCATTTAATTTAAACTGGAGTTTCTTGCTATTAAATTTAATGTTGGACTGTCTGGCCCTTTTTATAACCTCTTCCAAACTTTTAGCATGTTCAATTTCTGTTCGGCCCGAAACTATTATGTCATCGAACATTATTTGCACTCCCTCTATGTCTCCAAATATTTTAGTATTTTCCCTTTGAAATATCTCCGGAATATTAGACAAACCGTAGGGCACTCTTAGAAATCGATATCGACCAAATGGGGTATTCATAGTGCATAAACGACTCGAATTCTCATCTAGAGGAAACTGATGGAACCCTTCCTTCATATCGAGCACAGTAAACCATTTTTTCCCACTAAGGTTAGCAGTTAGTTCTTCTTGAGTAGGTATGCTATAATGTTCCCTTTTTATGTATTTATTCAATGGAATGGGATTCAAACACAGCCGAATAGATCCATCTTTCTTTTCAACTACCACTATGTCATGAACCCAATCTGTAGGCTCTTCTACTGGTGTTATTACTCCTAAGTCCACTAACCTATTGATTTCTTTTTTAAGTTTAGATTTGAGAGAGGCTGGAAGTCTCCTCGCTGGCCTCACAGTAGGTACCGCATCATTGCTAAGCGTAATCTTAACTTCATAGGGAATTTTACCCAGACCAGTAAAAACATCCTTGTTATTTTGAATAAATTCTGGTTTTCCATCTTCTAAATTTTTAATAGTCAAATCATCAACTTTAGATAAAGTATAAGCTCGTTTAATTAGCCCCAATTTTTCACACGTTACTGCACCAAGTATAGGAGATGAGTCACAATTCATTACTACAAATTCAATGTCACAATTCTTCTTTTTATAATTAGCCTCTAAAATAGTTTTCCCCAAAGGTTTAGAGATAAAGCCTCCAAATGACTTAACCTTCATTGAAGTTTTAGTCAATTTACCATCAAGTTCTATTTTATTCCAAATTTTACTGGGCAAAATATTAATATCACTAGCCGTATCCAGCTTAAAAAGTACGGGTACATTATTAATATAAATATATTCCTTCCATAGATCTGACTTAATAGCATTCACATCAGTAATAACGTTACAATCAAACATTGACTCGGACGATGAGTCTTCTTCAACCTCATTCACTGCAGTTCTCTTTTTTCGTGAGATGCACCCGATTTTAAAATGACCTAACCTCCCACATAAAAAACATTTTTTCCCAAATGCTGGGCAATCTCTTGGTCCGTGAGTGGTACGGCATTTTTTACATTTATATTCAGTCTCTTTATCAGTCTTAGTACGTCTGGATGTAAAAGGTTTGTTTTTATTAACCATATTGGTATAGTTAACATTAACATCACCTAACGTGCCTTCTCCAACCATTTCCTTGCTATAAGATTGACTTATTTCTGCTGCTCGACAAATTTGCGTCACCTCCTGCAATGTTAGCGTTTTGGTCTCCTTAATCAATACTTTTTGAACTTCTGGGTCATTATGGTTACGCACTATATGGTCAATTAGCATTCTATCCGCGAATGAAGTTTTACAATCGGCTTTAGAGCACACGAAATTGCAGTTGAGTGCTTGACTTTTTAGCTCAGTTAAATAATTATCAAATGTTTGTCCTGGGGAATGTTTTATCTTATTGAATTTAAAGGACTCCATTGCCAAATTTACTTTAGGAATACAATACTCATCAAATAATTTTAAAACAGCTTCTAAAGTATCTTTCTTACCTTGGAATGTAGAATGTATTTCTATGGCTTCCTCACCCATTTGTGTTAATAGAAGAGCTATTTTCAATTCCTCATCTGTTGATTTATACTTCTCTATAGCCTTTAAATAGAGAATGAAGGCCTGTTTCCATTTTGGCCACTTCGTTGCAATGTTCTTGTCAAATTGAAGAGATTGCAGCCGCAAATTAGAATTATTCATTTTCAATTTGTTGGTATTTCACCTGACACCATGTAATATGTATAATTAATTAATAAAAATACCTTTAGAACAAACGTAGGTGTGCTTTATTTTTTATTACAAAATATACCATCTGTCTTGTCTTTATCTAACTAACATGTGTAATCGATTATATTATAATTTATAAATAGAGGTTACAGTCTTATACTACATGTGTGAAGATTAGAAGGTCGAGATCTTGTGGACAGGGAATGGACTGAGGATTTGAACTGGAGAAGGTTGTAGGCGTAAGAAGGACGATGGCTGTTGATGTCTTGGCAGAGGAACGTACCTAGGAAACATTGTCTTCGGAAGGAGGGGAAAAGCCACTTTAACTCAGCGTAGTGGTGAGAAACATGGGAGTATCTTGGGACTCCGATCACAAATCTTACGCAGCTGTGATATATTAGATTATATATATATATATATATATATATATATATATATATATATATATATATATATATATATTATTATTATTAAATAAAGGTTTTTGAAAGTTAATCTATCAGGGGCCTAGTATAGTCTGGCTGGGTTATGATAAGATTTTTTTGGCATCCTACTATACATATAAAATTATATATTATCGGCATAACTGAAATTATAATAATGGAGAAAATGAATGCCTAAAGCATAGAATTTTCCCTCTTAGCCAGTTCCATAAGGCTTCTTTTAATAAAACTGAATATTGAAATAAGAATATTCCATCCCTAATCCGCCATTATTTCATTACGATTTCACGAAAGAGCAACCCTCTTACCGAATTCTCCACCCCCTCCGTTTATACTCTTTCGAGCACTCGACACTTCAAGGGGAAGGTAAAAAAAAAAAAAAAGGAAAAGGAGTTCTGAGAAGATGTGTTGGGTGCTGTTTGAAAATCGCATTCCACCCGCACCGTAAATAAAATTATCTCTAAAAGTGGCGCCCCCTGCTCACCGCTAAGAGAAGGATGCTACGCTCGGTTACTTCATTCGTGTTACCTTATTTCAGAATAACTTTAACACAATAATTTAACTTTTTCTGTTCATTTATTTGTTGAATAAATTAAAAACTGTAAATATAAAGAGGATTACTCATCACTCAATCACTCCCTCATTTCTTTACTCCTTCACTGTCTCACTCCCTCAATCTCTCTCTTCCTCATTCTCTCACTCGCTCAATCTCAATACTCCGCCTAGAATTCTCACAATAGATAGTTACCCTCCTTCAGAATTTATTCGACCACTTCATCGAAATAGAAATAGAAATTGTCCAAACCAGTTGACAATAACTCTGGCCAGATGACCTATTATAATAAAGAGTAACTATAACCTAAGTAATAAAATGAGTGTATACATAGTTTTTTTAGAGTATATTAAGAAAATCTAATATTGGTGCAAAAAACAACAACATACTAACAACGAATTTTTTTTTTTTTGTCCTCCCCATTCTCACCTTTAAGGCTATACGGGGGTTTTCCCGGGCCAGGGAGTGTAGGCGGGGATTTAAAAACTCCTCCGGTCACCGGGACGCGAACTTGTGCTTTTTTTTTTATCAAAGTCTCAAAGTCTTATGTATCAGGTTGCCGGGCAACGGCGGTGCAGTGCACACGCGTTTTTTTTTTTTTTTGCATGAGGATTTTTTCACATACTAAGAGTATAGAAGTCTATGATTGAGAGTATAAAAGAACATCCCAGAACATTTTTTTTTATCTATTAAAAATTATAATGTGGCAGAATGTATTAATATTCTATAAAGAACGTAAAAAAATATATATATTAAAAAGTTTCTTTTTATATTACTCGAAGTACTAAAGGCATTATAGAGCTATTCTTCTCTATCTCCAATTTTAAAAATCTAAACATGTGATATGTATGTTGATAAGTCACAAGCAGCTAAAAGAGTTTCGGCATGAATTATGGTTTATTTCGAAATTTTAAGTGAAGAATTTAGGACTATGCCAGGTATTGATTTCTGAGTAGAAATATTTAAAAAACAAAATTTCCGTCTCTAAACGTCCCAAAATCGGGATTCATCAAACTCTCACCTCTCTTCATCAAAACTCATCACTCCTAAGAGCATGAAAAATGATCAATACTACAGTAATATGTGAGTGTGCGTGCGTGTATGCATATATGTGTGTGTGTGTGTATGAGTGTGTGATGTATTTTTCATATTTATTTCAAATGACGTAATCTTTAAATCGCTTCATAAAAACCTAAAAATACCACATGTGACTAAAGTAATTTAAAATTTTTACAAACATTTCCATGACTTATTATACAACTTAATCCTCTTGTACAGACATTACTAATAAACACACCACAACAACATCCAACAAGAGACTGAAACGTCTCTGGAGCAAGGATCTGCTACAGTTAAATTTCATGTCAAGAGTGTCTTCACACGAAGATTTCTTCACTCCTGATAATCCTGCAGGGGAAGTTTACTGATGATGATCACATTTACAAAATATGAAAAAAGATAAAAATTTCCAAATACACAATGAAATGTCTAAAATATTCAATTAATCCAACAAAACATTTTGAACTAAAAAATAAATACATAAAATATTATGTGATAAATAACAACGTTAAATAAAAGTATATATTTATTTATGGTTAAAAATATAATGTTAAATATTCCTGAAGCACTACAATATCAGAGTATTAAAGCTTTCAATTAGCAGCAAATAAAAGAAGCTTTAGGTAGTTGTAAATGATAACTAATTGAAAATATTTAGAAAAACAATATAATAAAACGTAAATTAATATGAACATAGTTAGAATATAATTAAAAACACAAGTGTGCTGTTTGTTAAGCAATAAAATGATGAAATTTAGAATTGGTAATAAAATAAAATTAGGAATTCTTTTAATTAAAAATTTAATTGAAAACATGAAAAAATAAATAAAGTGCCAAACGAATTAAAATTAGAAAGCCACGCGGTCTGACAAAAATTTATATGTTACTTTTTCAATTTGTTTTTGAAAGAACCGATAATAAGAAAATGAATATTCTACAATAGTCATGACAGAAGGAAAAGTATCCATTAAAAATTATTGAATTTCTGTTTTCAGTAGAAACATGTTTTGAAAAATAGGTTTAAAAACTAACTTTTGAATCAGTTTAAAAAACTGTTTCATCTTTGGAATCGCGAGGGTCGACCTTTAAAGAAAACTATGTACTTGAAATTAAAAAAATGTATAACCGCTACTAAAAAATAAAGGAAATCCTGTAAACTGAATCTGGTGTTTATAAACTGAAAGAAATAAAAAGGATAGATAAAAAAAACAACAATAGGAATTGAAAAAATACATGTTCTAAGAATTCAATAACTGAAAGTAGCGTTATTTTGTTGTTGTTTATAGATTGAAACTCAACCAAAAATTTAATAGAATTCAACCAATAGAATTTCATTTTCATGGTTCCATTTTAATTAATAACTTCAGATTACATTTATTTGTATTTTAAATAACCAAAATATGCATTTCTCATTTATCATTAAATATACACAAATATAATATAAGTAATACACTTTATTTACTCCGGGATAATTCGTTCCCTTTATAATAATACGTAATAATACAATTGCGGGCTTAGAAGCATCAGAGCTTTATAATATGAATAATAAAATAAACAAATTGAAATATTACAAAAGTTTAAGTCAACTTCTAACTTCATTGAATTAAAAATAAATAAAAAATGCTTCAAATCAAACTAATATTTTATATAAATATATTCAAACAAGTATTTACAATGGTTTGGAACCGAATGGACAGAAAGTGATTGAAATGGCTGGATCTAATTGGGTATTATATTAAAGTTACGGATGTAGGAAGAGGTGGAATTCGCTAGTGACAAGGATCGGATAATAAAAGGTCAGTTTATTATCGAATTTCACTAATTGCATCTGGAAACACTGTTTTGTAAAGATATTTGGTCAGTAGCATAAAAATTGCATGCAAATAAAATATGGAATTAGTTATAGAGTTATGGAGCTATAAGAAAACAGGTATTTAATGATATTGTATAAATGTTACTATTTCATTTATATGATCTTTTATAATACCAATGAAAACCTGTTTTCTTATAATCTACTATAAACGCAATTAAAAAAATGCTGATAATTATTTCACAATGCTTTATTATTTCCAAACAATTATACATCTAAAGTAACATTACATTCCTAGTTACAAAGAAAAGTAAATAAAAGGTGATTCCAATTATTGGATTAAACTTTTTTTTAATTATTAGTAATATCCTTTAAAAAAGTAGCATTACTCCAATAACACATTAAAAATTCAAAAATTAAAACAAATAATAAAACATTTGCAGTAGAACATATATAAAAAAAAAAACAAAAAAAACTAGAGACCATATCTTTCTCCTAATAGTCCGATTTTAAGTAGTTTTTACAATATCGACTAAAAAGTATATACTTTTTGAGTTTGCTAATTTTTAATTTTGCTATCCCTTATAACTTTTTTTCCAGCTTCTTTTCGTTGAAGTATATTATATAGATAAATTGAAAAGGCCTCGAGAAAATGACTGAAAGTGATGAAAGAGAAATCGGCACATTCATTTAGGCACTACAGTCAATATCAACGCAAGTTTTTCGGCCGCCATTTCGAAAGTAAAAGGCGGATAGTAATGTCGATGAAGGAGGATCATCCTCGGGTGACCTCTGATTTTATATCCAAATTTAAAAAAAAAATCGATCCAGTAGTTTCGGAGAAAATGTGAAAAATGTATGAAAATATATTTTATAGAAAATGTATTCGTTTTTTGAATTCTATGTATAATGAAACGTAAAACCTCACATTTTGTGAGGGGGTTAAGTTTTTGAATTATTGAAAATAATAAACCAATAAAAGTTAACCGTTCACTTTTGCACACACCTAAATATAATACCTATATATAATTATAATATAATTTATTAAAACATAATGACAGTCTATTTAATTCAATGTTGTCAAAACCATAATGGAGCAAATTATGTTTATAATAACATAATAGGATGTAATAACCAGGTGTCAATATATTTACAATTTCAATAGGGACGGCCGACAGAGCGCGCCCTGCGTAAACAATGTCAATACAACCACTAATTAGCTCCTTTAACTGTTATTTTAGTGGCAGTCCTCCCTTTGTCGATTGAAGCTAGGGTTTCTAACCTAATCGATATATATTATTATCCAGGTATAGATTATATAATAATAATATTTGTGAATTAACATATTTAGTTCTCGAAGTTTTTTACTTGAATAACTTTCATGTTTATTATTTATTTAATTGAATTATATAGTTACAAATAAATCAAGTTAGGACTGAACGCCTCGAGTTGTCGGTATTCCCAAAAGGTGTGAGTTGAAGAATAAAGTTTACAAAAAACTCATTTAAAATTTTTTTTATCAATAATTTTCTCATCATCAATCATTCAATCATCATCATATATGGTGGGACAACCCGTCACTGAGTCTCCGCCAGTTGGTTCGGTCCTGAGATGTAGCTATTCAGTTATGGATTTGTGAGAGGTATTTCCAGCTCATAGCCACTCCATCCAGCCATCTTGATTTTGATCTTTCAATCCTTTCTTTAGAAAGCAGTTATTCTGACATCATTAGTTTGAGAATCGAGGAAGTGTAACCCTTCCAACTATGAACTTAGCCACGATCCTCTCATTTCCAAGCCTATCTCCGAAATCCTAAGATTTTTCTAGGGATCATCCGCTCCAACGTTAAAAAAACAAAGGTGATTAAAAAATGTATGATAAATCGAAAATTTCACCACAATAACAGAGTCTACATACAAAGGAAATTGTTTCCAACAATAGACTTCGGCTCCACAATAACCTCAATGAATGACAAACGGACAATAATAGATCAGCGGTAACTAGCGCGAACTGAGCTTTCTTCAATACCTCTCAAAGGGATTGAAATCCCGAAAAATCTCATGAACCCAGTTCTCATAAATGGCTGTGATACCTGGAGACTAACCAGCGTCCTAAAAATAAAGTGTTAACAGATTTGAAAGGAAAATCCTCAACACAATAACCGGAGTGATCTGTGGTATTAACACATGGGTAAGAAAGAACAATAAATAACTGCTTACAGAAACTGGTCAATCAATATTCCATGATATGAAGACAGGGAGGTGATGATAGGCAGGGTATGTAGCTCGTAGTACTCCATAGATAAGACTCTACGTAACAATGAATGCCACAATAGAAGGCAAAGGACCACATGGAAGGCCAAAAAGCAGATATATAGATAAAATCAACAAAGATGCAACAGAGCTGGATGAAGATAAATGGAAAGAAATAGCCCAAGAGAGGCAGAGATGGAGCAGGCTTGTTAAGGCGGCAAAAGATCTACATGGACTGTAACGCCAACAGAACAAAAAAAAAAAAAAGTAGACATATTGAAATACTACAGTTCCGCAATAACCTGAATAAATGATCAACGGTTGGAAATATCGCGGTGCATAACAAGCACTTCAAAGCTATAGCATTACCGAAAAATCTCTAGAAATCTCAAATAAAAGTCGCAAAAGGCTACGATAAATCAAATTATGAAATAGAGCTGAGAGACCTGGACACTACCAGCATCCTATTGAAATAGTTGAAGAAAATTCACTGCACAATAACCGAAACGATCTGGGATAACATTATACTACTTATAAACAGCAAAAAAAAAAAAAAAAAAAAAAAGAATTTTAACTTATAGAAAGCCGCTGAGAATGCTGGAAAAAGTCGCAAAATAATATTCTCAAAACCTTCATACTGGTGTTAAATGGTTCCTGTAACATAAAATGTAGTTTTACATCCTCTAGGTTTTTTAAATATTGGAAAAGTATATAATTTTTTAAAGAAATATGACTGAAGAGAATACGACATTATAGGAAAGCTTGTGGTTCCTAACTTACCAACCCGGTAAGCCGAGATCCGACATCAATGATAAAGTTGGAGTGGGGACTCTCCGTTGTGTCGGTGGGAAAAGTTTTGTAAAGTTGGGTAAAGACCCAGCCCCCTCAGCTGATAATATCCGAGACCACTTCTTCCAAAGCTCCGTTATGTTAAGATCTTATCTAATTATTTGTCCCTCTTTCTTTTCGACAAATTGCTCCTTAGAAAGTTCACGATTTTGAAAAAAATTAGTGAAAATAAAGAAAAAAAAATTGAACACACCCAAATGAAGTAGAAAAAAAAAGAAATACTTATACACACATGCGTGCGCACACATTACAGTGATGCATGGAAGAAATTAATGTTTTAATGCCTGAAACGTAAAATACGAGTAGACATTTCAGATTCTCTTGATCTTTTTTTTTTTTTTACTTATCATATGATCCTACACTATAACTTTTATATCCCATTTGTTCAAGAATTCATCACAGAAAAATTGTATCAGAATTTCACCAAAACCTTTAAAAATATATCATCCAAATCCTCTTGCACAATTCCTTTATAGAACCACCAATCCCATCTTCCAATAAGGTTGAAACGGCAGTCACCCAGCAATATTTTATAGTTGATATATATTGGAGTTCTGGCCGTTAATATCTAGATTTTCCACTATAGGTTTGAGTGCTAAAACGCTATCTATCACTCTCATTGGGCTTAACAGAAGTGATATGGCTGAGAGAATAGCGCAGGGATCTACAGGAGTCCTGATTTTTATTCCACAGTTAGAGGAACAAGCGTGCCACAAAGTTCTCTCACCATGTGTTCTTTTGTTACTTTAGTTATCTTCAAGTTATTTTAGTTTTATTTATTGTATACATTTCTTGATCATTATTTCGTCTTATGTTTGCCCATTTTGCCTTCTAAATTAAATATTGTTTTTTTTCTAAACTTCTCCGCTTTCCAACGATATATTACACGTATACCTTCTGACTAGTATTCCTGGAGATTCATTTTCAACCTGGATACTCATATTTGTTTTTTATTCAATTATTAAAGCTCTTTTATTCAATTATCGAATTCTTTCAAAAGTTATTTTTAGTATTTTTTCGTAACTCTTAACAATGAGAGATAGATAATTATTTAAAACAAACCAAGTTAAAGGTACTTTAGATGAAGATATGTTGAACATAGGGCATTTAAATCCTGTAAAGTGATATAAATGTGTATAAGACCAAAACAATATTAAAGACCACTTAATTGTGCAATGATATACCAAGTTTAATCAAAATACATTTTTGAGAAAAATGTTTATGACTTTTGATATAAAGTAGCACTTTCGGTTTTTTGTGAATAAAGTTACTATAACATCTCAGACATATACGTTTATTAATTATCATTATCAGTTCCACTTTTCGTTTCTAAGCTAATAGACTGCTCTTATACACAGACCATGTTGCGGTACTTGGTTATTTGGACTCAGGGGACTTTAAAGGGTGTATTTCCATGGAAAAAGTGAGAGTCGAAAATTTTTATGCTAACAATACTTTCCCATATTATATATTATGTATATTTGCAAGTGAAAGTAAAAACTATACCTGGTCAGCAGTACTCTTTTCTTGCCTTTCCTTATCAGACGTTTACCTGATGTATCTGTCTTTATTGACAACTGACTTTATTATTTGTTAATTTAATAAATATATTTAGTTTTATGGGATAGATTTTAATTTACACATATGATATTCTGGGTACATAGCAGTAATAATTTTAATGTAGGTGAAACCTACCTCAGTCCTGTTTTAACATTCTAATCATATCTTTACACCCATCCTTAGGCTCATATATTGTGTATAATTGTCTGAAGAGACTGTTCAAACATGAGGAAGTAATTACTTTATCCGAGAGAGATGTTCCATAACCACCGCAGCCGATGAAATATTAATTACCGGGTTTAATGAAACCGTGGCAGTCGTTCAGTGATTTGAGTGCCCCCCCCTCCCCCCGCTCCATAAATTATGAGTTGCCAAAGCCACAGGACAGCCTCGCCCCCCTCTTGTTATAGTTCTCGTTATTGGGCACTTTTCTTTCAGCGCGATTTATAGCCAGTCCCTTTCCTAACTGCTATTATCTATCTTTAGTTCTTTATTACAGTTTATTATTATTATTATTATTTAAATTACCAAAATATACTCCAACACACTTTATTCACTTTGAGACTAAAATAGATCCGTTATTTATTTTCACAATTAAACTCCATTTTGATTATATTGTAAAAATTTTGAATCTTCCACCACATAGATATCTAAAAAAATATTAGCACTACAGATAATTAAAAAAGAAATCGCATGGTTTAGGGACTTACTTAATCTGATTGAACTGCATGGATTAAATTTCAACCTAAATCGATCTAACTGTCATGATGTTAAACTACGGAGAGCTAATTTATATTTACTAAGAACTCAAATTCATCAAGAGATATATAATCAATATGTAACTAAAGTTCATAATTTTAAAACTCACTTTTTATCCTCATTTAACTTCAGTAAATTATATTGACGACAAAAGCTCATTGAAGGTGATCAGATGGGAAATTAAAATTAGAGCTGATGTTTTTGACTTAAATTATAAACACTTACAGCAAACAAATAATAATTGTAGCAAGTGTAATACAAACGAAACAGAAGATCTCTCTCTATCACTTCCTGGCTGCTTGTCCGATACTCTCTGAATTTAGAATTAAATGGTTAAATTCTAGAAATTTATCTCGGAATCAAGTAATTGATTTATTAAATGGAAACAATTGGATATCACTGGTAAATTACTGCAAGTCTGCTTTCTCCTATAAAATAATGCTCACCAGAGGATTTAACAATTAATAAATTGGAGAATTTTGGTACCACTCTTTTTGTAATTAAAAAAAATTGTATAACTTTTACATTGTAAATATAATTGTTCTTATTTTCCTATTAAGTATTTCTATATAAACAGACTGAAATATAATTTTGTTATGAAACACAGTCTCATCTGACGGTCAACTATAACAGATCATGTATCACGTCTGATTTTCGGTTTTAAATCTAAAAATATTATTTTATATTGTTTTGTAATTTATATTTTGTAATTTGGATAAATAAAAAGACTTTTCTTCTTCTTCTCTTCTTTTTATTATTATTGGTTTATTATTTTCAATAATCAACCATTGTGATCGATCACCCGAACCACCTAACCGTCTCTCAAAATTTGAGGTTTCACGTTTCAGGATGCGTAGAATTCGAAAAACGAATAAAAATTTTTTTGTCCGTACGCCGTCCACCGTCCGCGCATTTTCTCCAAAACTACTGGACCGATTTTTTTCTAATTTTGTTATAAAATCAGAGGTCAACCGAGGATGAATCTCTTTCATCGACATTATTATCCACCTTTAACTTTCAAAATGGCGGCTAAAAAACCTGCGTTGCTAAAGACTGTAGCGCCTAAAATAATGTAGCGATTTCAATGTAACTTCGCTAAAGTCATTTTCTCTACGCCTTTTAAATTTATCTATATAACCTACTTCAACGAAAAGTTACGAGGGATGGTAAAATTAAATTCCGAATAACTCAAAAGGTTTACAGTTTTTTGTAGATAGTATATATGGCTTTTTAGTATTTATATATGGCTTATTAGTGTTTTTAGTATATCGCTTTTTAAAAGTTTTCGAAATTTCCTAAAAACCAAATAACAAATCGTTAAAATCGGACAATTATTAGCAAATATATGGTCTCTGATTTTTTTTATATGTTCTACTCCAAATGTTGTATTCTTTGTTTGGTTTTTAAATTTTGAATGTGTTACTGAAGTAATGCTATTTTTTTTAGCATATTATTAATGATAAAAAAAAAATTTAGTCCAATAATTGGAATCACCTTTTATTTATTTTTATTTGTAACTGGGAAGGTAATGTTACTTTAGATGTATAATTATTTGGAAATAATAAATCATTGTGGAATAATTTGCAGCGTTTTATTATACATAACGCTTAATTGAAAAAAATATACACATAATCAAAGGAAAGTTTAATAAAATTGTAATGTTATATACTTGATAATTGACTGTGGTATATTATTGAGTAAGGAAATGATCAGGGGTGTTGGTCATATAAATACTAAAATAGAGAAAAATTATTTTTACTTTCCTACCTATACTAGGTGAGGAAAGTATTGAGATCGGGTCAAATTTCCGATATGCAGCTTTTGATGGTTCTTTACGCTTCAGAGCTCCTCCCCCCTCCGTGTCCGAAAAACACATTTTTAGTCATTGGTCTCTTTGTCTGACTGTCTGTGGCAAGGTTTTCTGAGGAGCTACTGAACTAATTTTATTGCTTCTTTTTTTGTTTGTAGGGTTTTAACTACCGATGCCTGTGACAAAAATTGGATTAGCAATAAATGAAAAACATGTTTTTTTTTATAAACTGTAGCGACTGTGAACGATTTCGATGAAACTTTCCTATAATGTTCTAATAATTGTCTTTTCAATTTTCTTATATGAAATTAATTCCCGAGAAAATTCAGGAAGAAAATTATAAAGAAAAGAAAAATGCTTTAGGGCCTAACTAGCTATGTATGATGTAAGCTCACAGATTCATATCCTGGTATCAGAAATGGGTGAATGAGAGAAAAAAAGGTGACTAAGTGAAATTAAGAAAATCTGTTGCCCGCCTCAAACCAGCTTCACTATTTCCTCTACTTTTAACAAAAAAATATTGTTTGACAGAATTAAGCTATGGCTAGAAGTTTTTGATCAGCAATATTAGATGGAATTGAAATTTGAACACTGATCTACCTTAAGCCGGCTTACATAGATTATCAAATAAATCGTACTCTAATCTTTTCTTTAATCATTTTTTTTTGTTTCTTGAAGAACATATGTAAAGATATAAAACCTGAAATAGGTAGGAAAGTCGTGTGAGTGGACACACCAGATCTTATTTAAAGCGAACGTTTTGACCCGAGTTTGCAGGTCTTTTTCAGGGCTAGAACGAACAAGATACAAAATGCTTTAGAAGTCTAATTAAATCATAGATCTTATATTTTTTCTTGTATCCTCCAATATCTTTAAATTTGAAATATTTTAATATTCATGGTTTATGTTTTCTTTTAATAATTACCTGAAAATATTTTTTTCATGTATTTCCCTCTCACCACCATGTTTCCCCAGTTTCATCCGAAACTT